>JAPVLO010000214.1:1675000-1900000 GCA_027257055.1 Cephalopachus bancanus | reverse complement strand
AGTCTGACTTCAGTGAATATCTGTATATAGGTCATGTATATTCATGTACATAGGTCATTCATTCATTCATGCAGGTACTCCATTCATTCATTCAGCAAATATTTGCTGCCTGTCTATAATGTGCCAAGTCCTGGCGGATTTGGATATCCCTGTAGCTGAGTATTTCTGACTCTTAGACATGTTGCCAACATGATCCTGTTAGAATAATGTCAAATATAGCCATGTCAAAATAGTCAATCTGTGGGATGTCCTTGGCCTACAGGGTTAATCTGTTAGTATTTTATAATGAGCTTGATGATAAATTTGATGATGGCAGTTCACACAGGCCCACTGGGTGAGAGAGAGGTTCTGTCTCATATGGTCATTGATTTATTTATTCAGCAAATGTCCACTGAGAACCTATTATGTGTCACTGTACTGGGTGCTGGACTTCTCCCCTTTGACTTGCTGGATTATTTTAGAAGCTTGTCTAAATCTCACTGTTTTTTTTTTTTGTTTTACAATAAGTCCCCTACATGTGAACGTGTACCCTTCCAAGAGTGAGTTTGTAAGTCCAATTTGTTCATGAGTCCACCAAAGTTAGCCTACATACCCAACTAACACAATTGGCTAGACTGTACTGTAATAGATTTATGATACATTTTCACACAAATAACACATAAAAAACAAACAAAATTTTTAAAAACATGTTTAATCTTATAGTACAGTACCTTGTAAACGAGTACAATACAGTACGACAGCTGGCATGCGGGGCTGGCATTGAGTGAACAGACAAGAAGAGTTACTGACTGAAGGAGAGGGAGGAGGAGGGAAATGGTAGAACTAAAGGATCATTGGCAGTAGGAGACGGAGGGCAAGCTACAATTTCACTCATGCCTGACATTGATGGCACAGGTTCTACTTCCTTGCTGAATTCAATTCTATCTACCTCTTGAAAAAACAATTCAGTGATATCTGGGTAGTAGCTCTTTTTAACTCATCAGAGAGACACGATAGCACTGGATTGCATTCTGAATGCTGTTAGTTTTTGAGGCACAAGAGCCCATGAGGGCTTGCTCAGTAGAGTCTAGTATGTAGAACTGTGTACAGATACTCAGCATGGTTTTGCAAGTACCACCAGCAATACTTATCGGCTTAGGAAGAGCAGTGGACTCTATCCAAGGTTGGAGGTGGGAGCTGCCAGGGCCAAGGTAGTGGCGAAAGAAGGGATAAGGGAGGGAGAGATGGTAGAGAGTCTGCTCCAGATATGGCTAGTTATGGACTCTATGCAGTTACGTAGTTCTACTTCCTAGATTCTACTGAGCAACCCCTTGTGGGTCCTGTGCCTCAAAAACTAACAGTGCCTCCTAAAAGAAAATTCTCTTGCCATTTCCTGTGTTGTGAATCTCTTCAGTTCATGACTGCTTTTTCCTCTTGTCTCTCTTCGTCCTTCCTCTGGGCCTCCAATGCCATCAGGTCTTCATGAGTAAGCTCCTTGTGTTGCACAGCAAGGAGTTCACTGAAGTCGTCCTCTTGCAGATCCAGCTCCAGCTTCTTGCTGAGGGTCACTAAGTTCCTGAAGACCTTTTTGGGCTCTTCCTCCACCCCCTCAAATCCACAAAAGTTGTGAACAAGCTGCTGGCAAAGGTTCTTCCACGTGACAATGTGTGCCAGACACGTGAACTACCTTACATGATTGTTCATGCAAACCCATGTTCGCATCTTTGAAAGTTTGCAACTTGAAGGTTCATATGTAGGGTACATAACTGCATATGTTTTGCTGAGACATGTTCAGTCCTCCACGTGATCATAGCCTCCCATCTCTGCGTCTTCCCATTACTTGCATTGATTGTACTTTATCTTCTCCATTCCTTATCTACTTCCCTGCTCACCCAGCATAGAATCCATAACTAGCCATTTCAGTAGAAGACTCTCTACCATCTCTCCCTCCCTTATCCCTTCTTCTGCCATTGCTTTGGCCCTGGCCACTCCCACCTCCACCTTTGATAGAGTCCTCTGCTCTTCCTAAGCTGATAAATATTGCTGGTGGTACTCCTAAAACCATGCTGAGTATTTGTACACAGTTCAGCATCCTAGACTTTACTGAGCAAGCACTCATGGGCTCATGCATCTCAATGTTTGTGGTTTTTGTTTTCTGTGATGTTTATAGCAGCAGTTGATGATGTTTGAGTATTGCAGGAGAGAGAAAGGACTGCTAGATGGTCATGGTAGTGATGGACAGAAAAGGGCTAAGTATGATGGATATATAAGATTCAAAATTACTAGGTCTTGATGAAAAACTGAATGTTGAAGAAGTTGAGAGTAATTGTTTTTCCTGATTAGGCAAAATGGCAGGCTTGAGGAAAGAATGTTGAGTTTGGGACATGTTGAGTTTTAGGGGGGTCTGATAAACTTTGTGTCGTGGAATAACCAATCAAGAGAGGTCATTGTTGGGAAATTCAATGAACAGGTGAGAGTGAGGCATATATGCAGTGCAAGGGCACCCTTGAAGAACACCAGCATAGAATGGGTGAAGGAAGATAGCGAAATCTTGAAAGAAAGACCAAGAGGGTGAAGGGTTCCAGAGTCAGCCTGAGAACCGGAGGACGTGCTTTCAGGGAAGCTGTGAGAGAAGTTTCAAAGCGTGGCCTTCAGTGTTGGATGCGACAGAGACCCTCTGTTGAGTTTAGCCGAGTTGCTGAATGAGTACAGGGACCACCTGCATCTGTATTCCCTGGTCTGCATGTTGCCAGTGCTGCCTCCAGGGTTCTTCCCCAGCTTCCCTTCCTGAATCTGGGTGAAAGACTATTCTGACTGGCTTCAGAATTTAGGAATACTCTCCTATCCTATCGCTTGAGTCCACAATTCAAGGAGTTGTAAGTAGAAGGTAGAATCGTGGAGACATCTCCCTTTCAAAGAGCTTAGCTGAGCAGAGAAAAGAGGCTGCAGGGTGGAAACTAGGGGTGCAGAAGAATAAACCAGACTATTAGGGTCTGAGTGCCTTGAGTGTGTTTATATGTAGGCTACAGTGAGGGAGCCCGTAGAGAGAGGGAGACTGGTGTTGGAGAAATAGAATCCATGGAGGGCACAACTTTGAAAATGAAGGTGAACAGTGAACAACCTCTTATTTTTCCAGAAGAAAAGGAGGAAAGGGCAGAAGGATGAAGGCATTTGATGTGGAGTCGCAGAACTCGGTTGCCTTCTCCGTCTTCTTATCATACTCCACCTCTCCAAGCCACTCAAAACCACCAACCACCCCTTCCTTCTCCGAAACTCTCTTCCAAGTTCTCTGTCACTCTCCAGGCCTCTACCCCGACTGTGCCTCTAGGATCTAGTGGATGAGATTGGATGACTTTACTCACATTTTGTCTGCTAGCTTTGTATATGTGGGCATAAATATTTCTGACCTTCAGGGGTTTTTTTTTTCTTTTAAAAAAGGGGGAAGTGAGTTAAATGTACAAGGTAGTAGTGAGGATTAGAACTTAGTATTCAGTAAGCGTTACTCTTCCTGTTTCCTCACTGTAGCAGATGACTATGGTTTGTTCTCAGGACCCTTGCAGTCTCTTCTCCATCCACTGCCTTTGAACTGTCACCTCTGTGCTGGTGACTCCCTGCTAGCTTTTGTTTTCACTTCTGCTTCTTTCCCAAAAACAGCTGCCCCCCCTTACTTGGCCGTTCCCACAAGAGCGCCATTATTTTCCAGATCACTTGGACTGGAAAACTGATAAATAGCATTGGTATTGCCTTAGTTCTTTTTTTTTTTTTTTTTTTTTGAGTTGGAGTCTCACTCAGTCGCCCAGACTGGAGTGCAGTGGCCGCTTCCGGCCACCACAGCCTCGACCTGCTGGGATCCGGCGATCCTTCTGCCTCAGCCTTCCAAGTAGCCAGAATTACAGGCATACGCTACCATGCCCAGTTAATTTTTTGATTTATTGTAGAGATGAGGTCTCGCTGCCCAGGTGGGTCTCGAACCCGCGGGCTCAGGCAATCCACTCACCTCAGCCTCCCAAAAGCGCGGGATTACAGGCTGAGCCACCGAACCCGGCTTGCCTTAGTTCTTATAATCAGTTACCAAGTCTTCGGTTCTAGCAGCACAGCAGTTCATTTGTTCATTCATTCATTCATCTGATGTTAAATTGTTTATCAAACTGCCTGGTAGCCTGTTCGGGGCAAGACATGATCCCTGGCCTAAAGTTAAACATTCAGAAAACTAGAAGATAATATAATGATTGCTTTGTAAGAGTTTGGTGTAAAACCTTATGGGGCTCCATGAGAGGATGCCTGTGCCAGAGTGGTGGGGGTGGTCTCTAAAAGCTTCTGAGCTTGAGCTGAGGTGTGAGGTTCAACAGGCATCAGTTCTCTAAAGGTTCATGGCAGAGACTTGGAGGTGGCAGGCCCAAAGTTATTAGTGTGCTTGACATTCCTAGGAAGTAGGTGGTTGTTGAGTGCAGCTGCCATGTGGATGGGGAAGCAGAGGAGAGGGCGAGAGCATGGGAGAATAGATGTGGCCAGAGCCTCAAGTATGTGCTGTGCACAACACTGTACAACCTAAAGAAAATGATGGCACTGGCCTGGCTCGGTGGCTCAGTCTGTAATTCCAGCACTTTGGGAGGCCGAGGTGAGTGGATTGACTGAATCCGCAGGTTCGAGACCTGCCTGGGCAACTTGGTGAGACCTCATCTCTACAATAAATCAAAAAATTAGCTGGGCGTGGTAGCGCGCGCCTGTAGTTCCAGCTACTTGGAAGGCTGAGGCGGAAGGATCGCCGGAGCCCAGCAGGTCGAGGCTGCAGTGGTGGGGAACGGCCACTGCACTCCAGTCTGGGTGACAGAGTGAGACTCCAACTCAAAAAAAAAAAAAAGAAGATAAAAGAAAAACCTTGTAATCAATACTTAGACATTTTTTGCATTCTTTTCTTGCATACTAAGTTTTTGAAAAATCATCTCAATTCAGACATTAAAATTTCATTGGGCTGGGCTCGGTGGCTCAGCCTGTAATCCCGCGCCTTTGGGAGGCTGAGGTGAGTGGATTGCCTGAGCCCGCGGGTTCGAGACCCGCCTGGGCAGCGAGACCTCATCTCTACAGTAAATCAAAAAATTAGCCGGGCATGGTAGCGCATGCCTGTAATTCCGGCTACTCGGAAGGCTGAGGCAGAAGGATCACCGGATCCCAGCAGGTCGAGGCTGCGGTGGCTGGGAGCGGCCACTGCACTCCAGTCTGGGTGACAGAGTGAGACTCCAACTCAAAAAAAAAAAAAAAAATTTCATTGGAAATACTTGTATTTAGTACTAAGTAGTTTTTTGGGTTTTTTTGAGTTGGAGTCTTACTCCATCGCCCAGGCTGGAGGGCAGTGGCACACTCACAGCCACCCCAGCGTTGACTTGCTGGGCCCTGGCGAGCCTTCCGCCTCAAGCCTTACAAGTAGCTGGAACTGCAGGCGCGTGCTACCACGCCCAGCTAATTTTTAATTTTTGATTGTAGAGGTGAGGTCTCACCAAGTTGCCCAGGCTGGTCTCGAGTCTGCAGGCTAAGGCAGTCCACTCACCTCGGCCTCCCAAAGTGCTGGGATTACAGGCTGAGCCACCGAGCCTGGCCTAAGTAGATTTATATACCCAAACTGCTCAACACATACTTAAAAGTTTTCCAATGACTGAATCAAATATCAGTTTTTAAATTTAAGCTAATTTACATTAAAATTACACATATATTAAAAATTCAGTCCTTGGGTCACTCTGGCCACACATTTCAAGTGTTCAAGAGCCACACGTGGCAGGCCTAGAGTGTGGCGTCCTTATACTATCTAGGATGTAGCGAGCCCGTGAAGGGTCTAGAGCTAGTGTGATTGGATGTGCTGTGGTGTGGCCAGACTAGAAGATGCATTAATTCACATTTGGAGCTATAAAGTGATGACAGCGTGCTCCCAGGCAGGGTATAGAGAAACAGATATTATTTAAACAGGAGGCAAGAGTGGATGAGAACTGATAATATGAGAAATAAAAGTGAAGGAAGCCTTATCAGATAATTCCAGATTTGAAATGTGATCTTTTCTCTGAAGATCCAGGAATAGGAGCTGCCTCAGAGTTGGAGTTTGGAGAAGTAAATAATTTCAATTTGAGCAAAGTTTGTGGATCTTTTGGGAACATCATCAAGTAGAAGTGGTCAGAAACTTGTAGGAACAGGAGTCTGCAGATCTGAAGAGAGATTTTGATTGGTGAAGATGATTCAGGAGCCACCAGGATATAGGGGTGAGTTGCAGCCATGGGAAGGTTATGGTCTTCCTTGGATAATGCTTGCATAAGGGTCAGTAAAATACAGCTCTCTGGGGTTATACAGCTCTGGGGTTGTTATAAAAACAGCTGTCACATGTTTTGTAAATAAAGTTTTATTGGAACAATTGGAACACAGCCACGCCCATTTATTTACATATGGTTTGGGTTACATTTGCTCTACAACAGCAGAGCTAAGTAATTGGGACAGAGTCCATATGGCCTACAAAGTTGAAAGTATTTACTGTCTGACTCTTTACAGCAGAATTTTGCCAACCACTGCCTTAGAGTTTGAGAGTGTTGAGGCTGAAACTCTGGTCAAGATGAAACATTTCAGCATGAGCAGTGGAAGGGGATGCTCATTAAAAAGAGTGAGAAGGAGGCTGGGCTCGGTGGCTCAGCCTGTAATCTCAGCACTTAGGGAGGCTGTGACCAGTGGATAGCCTGAGACCAGAGGTTAGAGACCAGTGCAGACAACTTGGTGAGACCTGTCTCTACAATAAATCAAAAATTGTCTGGGCATGGTAGCATGCACCTGTAGTTCCGGCTGCTTGGAAGGCTGAGGCAGAAGGATTGCCGGAGCCTAGCAGGTTGACACTGGGGTAGCTGTGAGTGTGCCACGGCACTCCAGCCTGGGCGTTGGACGGAGTGAAACTCCAACTCAGCAGCAACAGCAAAATAATAGGATGAGAGGGACCCACCAGGTATGTAGACAGAGAACGAGGAAAGAGCAAGAAAATCTAGAGGCAAAGAGAAGAGATTTTTTTCCTCCAAGAGAAACAATATGAATGGCAGTGTCATGTGTTGTCAAAGATTATGTAAGGTAAGGATTGACCTGTATCCATTGAATTTCGCAACTGCAAGCTCATTGGCAATGTGGGTGGGATACTTTCAGTAGAGAGATGGAGCAAAAACCAGCTTGCAGGGCACTGAGAGACCAGAAGGAAGGGGAGAAAGTAGACGCAGTGAGGTGTAGTTCTTGGCAGTCCCACGGAGAGATACTTGAGGTTGAGGAAAATGCTGTTACAATTGCCAGAGAGAGAAGCAGAGTTTGGAGACAGATGGGAAGGGGAGACTTGAATGAACAAGGCACTCCAGAAGCAAGGGGAAGTAAGAGGAAGGGCCAGCCTACTTGTCACCCTTAACCTTTACCACCTCTTCCAGTACTAGACGAAAGCATCCTAATTTATCCCTCAGTCTGTGCTTTAGCCCCATCCTGGATACTTCTTTGACTTCACTTGCTAAAAAGCTTGTCTCATCCCATCCCTTCCAAACTCCAGTCTTAGTTTCCAAGCTTAGACACTTCCTCTTGTCCTATTTGCTTACAGCACTCCACCAAAATACCTAGGTGTCCCCTATGTCTTGCCTTTGCTGAGGCATAATAGGTGCTCCGGCCTGGAGTATTTAGGAAGTGGAGATACAAGCAAAACAATCACAAGTCATTAAAACTTTAAGGCACATCGTTTTTTTTTTTTTTTGAGTTGGAGTCTCACTCTGTCACCCAGACTGGAGTGCAGTGGCCGCTCCCGGCCACCGCAGTCTCGACCTGCTGGGCCCCGGCGATCCTTCCGCCTCAGCCTTCCAAGTAACCAGAATTACAGGCATGCGCTACCACGCCCAGCTGATTTTTTGATTTATTGTAGAGATGAGGTCTCGCTGCCCAGGCGGGTCTCGAACCCGCGGGCTCAGGCAATCCACTCACCTCAGCCTCCCAAAGGCGCGGGATTACAGGCTGAGCCACCGAGCCCGGCTAAGGCACATCGTAAATGTATTTTGAACAAGAAATAGAACGCATAGCTTTGATCCCACAATAACAAATTGTTATAGAGCAGGTTTCTCAATCATGGCACTATTGACTTGTGGCACCACCTAATTTTTATTGTGGGAGCTGAACTGTGCATTGTGGGGTGTTTATCAAACCCACCCCCTGGTTTTTGCCCATTAGATGCCAATAGCACAAGCCCGCTGCTCCTGTTGTGACAACCAAAAAATGTCTTCCAACAAATTTGCCATCAGTTGAGAACCACTGCTTAGAAAGACAGATTGTTGGGCAGATTTTTTTTCCTGACTTTTCAAAATGATTATTCCCAATGTATCCTTGTCCCTCATCCTTTGCATTTTTAATAGTTGGACCCAAGGAAAATTATCCTAAAGATATATCTTATTCCAGGCAGTAAAAATGGAAACCACCCATTTTTGGCTGCTTACCAAGCTGTTAGTGGATCTGTCCTATTTCATGTAACATACATCAACTTAGAAAAACCAAAATAGGTGTACCAGTGTGTGAGCTGATGGTTGGTGTCACGTGGCTGCTGGATGTTAAGATCTTGAGGTCTTAACATGCACGCTGCACCTAACGCACCCATCCAACTTCCCTGCCTATTCCAAGTCAGCTGTCCTGTTTGTACATTTTCAACCCAAGACATTGGGATAAAAGCGACGTCAGAATTCTCCCATCACAAATGTCCACCTGTTGAAAGGATGCCAGCTTTTTGGAAAAGGACCAGAAACTTGTACAAACATGGAGACTTATAATGCCATATTTGAAATTTGTATTTAAAGTTCATGAATTCATGGGAAATGAGGAAAGAGAAGACATAGCCTTTGGAGGAGTGTTTCAAGGAGCACTGAACACGCTTAGTTGCAATGTTATGAAAGTTTCCCTTTCATTTTGACAGATTCAAGTCACTCCTGGGCTCCTAGGATGGGAGTTGTCTGTGCTGGGGATTTAATCGTGGGCACTGTTTGATTCCTGTTCAGTCCAGTTTTCTTGCTGTATAGACACGTGCTAGGTGCACTAATAATTAACCACTTATATCCATAATATAAGGTACAGGTTGCTAATCCTGTCTGCAGTTATTAGCATGTACATTCTTGACTTCAACAAGCTGCATATACAAAGGAGAAATGCCGCTGAAAAACCAATTAAAGATTTTCTTTAGATTTCACGGCTTTAAAATGATAATCAAAAGACTGCTTTGAACAAGGCTGGTTTGCAGTATTACCCTCTGCCCTGCTCTGCATTTTTCTCTTTAACTACAACCTGGTAAACAAGAGCTAATTCTTAAAAATAACCCAGAAAGTTAATGTCATTCTCTAAGCTGTCATTAGAAGAAATGTTGACTTTATTGATGTTATATTCTTCATGTAGCCAGAAGACAGGAGGAAAAATATTTTTTTAAAGGGAGAAGAGTGTTCTGCACTTGAGAATTTTTCAGTGGCCTCCCAAAGGCTTGAGTTTTACGAGCTAGTAATAATCACTGTGATTTATTGAGCACCTACTACATACAAGGCACTTTACATATATTATCTTTGGGTGCTCTCCGAGCACTGTGCATTTTTCACAGTTCTAATCTCCACTTCTTTATATGACTAATTGATTAATGTGTATTTTCCTGATTAGACAGTCACCATCATGTTGATGAGACTGTCTCAATTTTTGTTCCTCATTGGTGCCCTAACACTTAGTACAGGGCCTGGCACATAATAGATGCAAAATAAATATTGCTTAGAAGAATGACTGAAACCAGATGCGGAGTAGTATGATTTTATAGACAAGGAAGTGAAAAGAGAGAGTGGTGGGGTGGCTTGTTGGAAACTTAAAATTGGCAGAACCAGGAATCAAAGCCAAGTGTGTCTGTCCCCTTTCCTCCACACCTGTTTTCTCAAACTTTAATATGCATATGAATCACTTGGGGGATCTTATTAAAATGCAGCTTCTCATTTACTAGGTCTGAGATGGGCCCAAGGATTTGCATATCTAACAAATTTCCAGGTGACACCCCTGTTGCTCTCTACAGAACCACACTTCATGTGGTCACCGTCTGCACCACTGTTGCAGTGTGAAGAGTGATCGCTTCCTTATCTTTTGGAGGTATACACGACTCTATCTGGAAATCCTTGTCATGAGACAGATCCCTTATAGTGGTCTCCTGAGGAAGGTGCTACAGGCATCTCCTCTTGGATAAATACATTGGACCCTTACATCAATTGGTTATGCCTGGGTTCTGATCGATCTCTTTCTCTCTCTGGGAAATGTGGGCAACAGTAGGCTATGATCTGTAATGATAATAGTAATTCTCAATACTCAGGTATTGAGAATACTAATCTCAATGGAGAATGCTTCTCCATGTTACAGAAGAACAAAATTAAGGCCAATAATTTGAACTCTCTATTTTAGAGACCAGGTAATAAGTCTCATACTTGGTGCCAGGTGTTGTTTCTACAGCTCTAAAAATGTCCAGTACCCCCACCTTTCATATTTACCACGGAAATGCTGAGAAGGAGCAATAACCTTTCAAAAGTTTGGGGTGTTTAATTGATGAATGAATCCTGTTGAGAACGGGGCATTATCAGACATCTGATGGCCCCACCATTGACTGCTACATCCAGTAGCCCCAAACCTAGTAGGTAAAGAGAAGCTGCCACCAGCGGCCCCATTGTTAGCGCCTTTTCTACCTACTCTGGGCACCTCTAGCTCTGCCTCTCTTTTTGGCATGTCTGCGACAGTATGAGTAAGGTAACTTGAGAAAGACCTGTTTCTTCCTAAATATCCTCCCTGGCTCAGCACTTCCCCATAGCTCTTGAGAAATACAAAGGGAAGCTGGCTTTTTTACTAGTCAAAGTGGGGGATCCAAAGTCTAGGTGCTTATCTTGACTACTTGATACCACGTGGGAAGAGTATATCTCTGTTTGAAGGGGCCTCTCAATCAGAGCTGGGATTGCTTACCACTGAGCAGTCTGATGCCTTTGTCTCAGCCCTCCCTCTGTTTTGTCACTAACTTCTGGCTGTTTCTCAGATTCTGAGTTCAGTCTTTGCTAACTATAGGACAGTATCTGGGTTCTTGACTTTTAGGTTGCCTGATTCTCTGTTCTTCCCAACCATCCACACCAGATCTATTCATAATCTTAGAGCCTGGTTGGAGCCTACTCTTCATTCATCATGTAACACAATGTCACCATTTTTGTGTGTATGTAGGATTTGAATATATACATGTGCATGGTGCATTCTAATTGTGTAGTGGTAAAAATTGAAGGAGTGCTTTAAAAAAGATTTATTTCAGCCCTGTATTTTTAAAAACTCTTTCAGAGACTTTCCTTTATGGTATTCAGCTGTGCTAAACGGTCATGAGGGTGGTTTAATGAGATGAGGACTTATGAGTTAAGAACATCGTTATATTATTGAAATCCTACTGAAAGTAAATTGGCAGATACCTGTAGTTTGTCCTAAAGTCCCTTATTGAAGGGCTCACCTTAGTTCTCTTCACATGGACACACCAGGCACAGGAATTATAGATGATGAATGAGGAATATATTCCGGAAGGAATTTCCTTAGAGCACACCATGTGTTTTTACATCTTTCTTTTTGCATTAGGATTTCTCCCTTTCATTTTTATTTTTCATTTGTTCGAGAGTGTTATTTTGGTTTTAATCTATGTAAACTATGTACCTGTGCCTTTGGATAAATGGACTTCCCCAAGGTAGTGATTAAACTATACAGATGTGGGAAGCACAAATATAAAAACGAACTTACATTTTTCTCTTTTCATATATATATATATATATATAAAATTTTATATATATATACATAAAATTTTATATATATATAATTATTCCCATTTTTGTAATACCTTAGCATCATGGCTATTGTTCCCATTAAAAAAAAATACTGTATTTTATGAAATGATACAATCTATGAGGCATTTCCCATTATGTAGACACCATGTCTTTAAATTATAGCAATTTCTTAAGATTTTAAGGCAAAATGAGCTCTTAGAAGTGTGATTAATAGCAGGGAATGAGGCTAATGCTGGGTCATCAGTGGCACTCCATTACAAAAAAGGTTGGACTAATAAAAGCATCCATCTTTTTGACCAATAAAGCATTTGAATGATGTGCTTATAGTTTTTATCATATAGTAGTTACTTGCTACTAAGTAAACTCTGAACTTGAATTGTGGAAAGGCGGCACTACTTAAGTGGCTGATGCACAAATTTTTTGTTGGAATGAGAAAAGGCAGGCCTTGGAGGGAGGCTCATTGTTGGAGCTATGAGTCTGATTTTTAAGGTATCTTCCACAAGCCTAATACCCATGGTCCAGTGCGTCCTTTGGTTTGGGGCAAGGGTAGAGAATCTGGCTTCTTGGTTGATTATTTCTTTAGTATGTAAGTGTACATAGCAGACCCCCAATAAGTGCTCTGTGAATTGCATTGTTAGGAATGCAATGCTTAGGAGTCAATATAGCCTGGATGTCCGTATGAGTCTCTTAGGTTTCCTATAGCTCAGCTCCCCAGTGCATAAGCCTTGTCCTACTCACTAGTGGGTCGGGAGAGGATTTTTAGGTGATTCATAAATCATTTACCAGTTCTCATTATTGTGGTTTGATGTTGAAGCGCTTCCATTTTCAATTCTTTTTTAATCCTTCTGATAAAGCCAAGGAAAAAGTCTCAATTTGGTACTAGTATCTTTAATGTCTCCACTAGTTGTAAGCTCATTATTTAACAAAGAAAGAACATGGCTCCACTCAGGGCTTTTGAGAAACAGTGGGATCCAGCTAGAATTTAATAACATTGGTTAGGTTTTCTACATGTATTTTTTTGTTTGTTTGTTTGTTTTTTTAAGTCTCACTCTGTCACCCAGACTGGAGTGCATGGCCACTCCCGCCCACTCCAGCCTCGACCTCGCTGGGCTCCGGTGATCCTTCCACCTCAGCCTTCCAAGTAGCCGGAACTACAGGTGTGCGCTACCATGCCTGGCTAATTTTTTTATTTATTTATTGTAGAGATGAGGTCTCGCCAAGTTGCCCAGGCGGGTCTCAAACCTGCGGGCTAAGGCAATCCACTCACCTCGGCCTTCCAAAGCACTGGGACTACAGGCTGAGCCACTGAGCCCGGCTCCTACATGTATTTTAAGAGTCTTTCTCTTCTAAAAAAAGGTCACATTCTAGTTTTCCATTTGAAGAAATGATACAAGGTTTCCTCTGAAGATTTATTTGTTTATCAAAAGTGATTCTTTTTTTTTTTTTGAGTTGGAGTCTCACTCTGTTGCCCAGGCTGGAATACAGTTGCATGCTCATGGCCACCGCAGCCTCTATCTGCTGGACTCTGGCGATCCTCCCACCTCAGCCTTCCAAGTAGCCGGAACTACAGGCGTGCGCTACCATGCCCAGCTAATTTTTTTTTTATTTCATGTAGAGACGAGATCTCACCAAGTTGCCCAGACTGTTGTCAAAGCCCTGAGCTCAGGCATTACTCTCACCTCGGCTTCCCAAAGCGCTGGGATTACAGGCTTTAGCCACCACATCTGGCCAATGAATCATTTTTTAAATTAACTGGAGTTAACAGTATGTGTAGATGGAGATGACAAAAATAATGAAGATAGACATAGAAGTGAATGCTTGGGCTGGGGAAACTAGCTCAAGTGTCCACTCAGATGACATCACGTCTCCAGTACTTTCAGAATTTGTAAGATTTCGTCCCAGAGGAGAGTTGTGAAAAGAAAAATCAGTCCTTTTTAATCTTGAGTTCCCCAGAGCCTCCTTTGAACTATTTTTAATTTTTAAAATAATTTATTGAACAGTTTACATAAAGGGCTTCTTAAACCATGCATTTATTAAGAAATAAATGAAACTTTTAAAATTTGAGATAGAAATAAATGAAACTTTTAAAATTTGGGGTCCACAAGGAACAAAATAAGTAAACTGGGTATATGGAAGTGAAACTAAAGGTGGATTTGGATATGTTTACCACTGCTACTGGGGAAGAAAAAGAAGATATGTTAGTTATCCGGCTTGTGGTAAGGAAAAGGTAGAACCATCTTCAGATACCAAGGAGCCCTCATTCCAATAATGATTATGTGCCTAGGTTTAGCTTAGCCTTCAAAATTCTAGGGCTCAATTATGGACCTTCATCAAGGAAAATGGTTACAACTTTTTGGATTACCACTTAGCATTGTACATTGTGTTTATAATCCTTTACCAATATTCTGACTCATCTGGGCTTCAGGGCAGTAAAATAAAAATGAAGCCCAGGAGAACTGGACAAGAGTTTAAATGCAGAGGAAGGAATCTGCATTTTCCTATGAAGATAGGAGAAGAGGATGGCAGAGTAGAGCATTCTGCTTTTACTTCTTCATTTTCTGGTTTCTTCAGTTTTCATTGGGCCATCAGTTATATAAGGCACTTCATATTTCTCTGCCTCCTAGCCCTCCTGACCACATACATAGGGTAGTGAGCATGGAATTTGAGAACGTTCTGTTCTCAAAGCACTGGAGGAGGATTCTCTCTCTGTTAGTTGTTCCAGCAACCAGCCTTGCATCATCATTCAGTTGAGCAAGTCTGGTTTTCTTTCTCAAGGGCAGTAGAACAGTTCAGTCCTAGAGGGCTTTCTAGGGCAGAAAATGGAGTTCTTGGTGTCGTTAGGTGTTAACAGGTCCTTGAACCTGAGATATTGCCTTTTCCTAGGGCACTGAATGCTCCGTGGAAAATTTCTTCCCCAGATGTTGTTGAGGCCACACTGGCTATGTTGACTTGGGAAAAGAAGATCGTCAGCAGAGCTGGACTTAGGAAACAAACCGCAGCACAACAAAACAAAAATACATAGAAAACACTAGTTACTTTGTGACTTTAGGTTTGCAGAACAAAGATTAGATAATTGAAGCAG
Source organism: Cephalopachus bancanus (assembly GCA_027257055.1). NCBI lineage: Eukaryota > Metazoa > Chordata > Mammalia > Primates > Tarsiidae > Cephalopachus > Cephalopachus bancanus. Next base: position 1,885,096 of record JAPVLO010000214.1, on the reverse strand, counting down.
GAGATGGAAAAAGAGCAGCCAGAGAAAGTTGAGAAGTTTACACACAGGGAAACTGGGGATAGGAGCTGTGTGTTGCAGGGAGAGACCAACACAACTTTTATTACTGTTTTCCAGACAGAAGCGAAAATTCCAGTGACTTGATTGCTAATTGTTTAAAATGCCAGAATCTACTGAGATGTATTTTTACTTTTTTAATGCCATTTTCTCATTTCCAAATTTTGCTTTGAATATCCTGCAGACAGTGTTTTGCTGCACTTCCTACTGACAATAATGCAGCATTTTAAGAAATTAATTAACTGGTTATAAGTGTAAGATAGAGATAAATTACCTAACTGTTTTTCAGTATGTTTTGGTTATTAAATTTTAAGTAATAGAGGGATGTTATTCACACGTATCAAAATCAGGTAGCCTAATAATGTTGAAGCATTTGTAAAATAGATTGAAACCTATTTTTCAGTTGCAAATTGTTGCCCTAAATATAGTATCTCTGATAAATCATGGTAACTGTCTTGTAATACACAATAAGCTTCCTAACATGGTAATACACATAAGGTGATTTTTTTTTTTTTTTTTTTTGAGTTGGAGTCTCACTCTGTCGCCCAGACTGGAGTGCAGTGGCCGCTCCCGGCCACCGCAGCCTCGACCTGCTGGGCTCCAGCGATCCTTCCACCTCAGCCTTCCAAGGAGCTGGAACTACAGGCATGCGCTACCACGCCCGGCTAATTTTTTTATTTATTGTAGAGATGAGGTCTCGCCAAGTTGCCCAAGGCGGGTCTCAAACCCGTGGGCTCAGGCAATCCACTTACATAGGCCTCCCAAAGCGTGGGATTACAGGCTGAGCCACCGGGCCCGGCAAGGTGAATTTTTAAAGACTAAATACTTCTTCTTTTTTTTTTTTTTGAGTTGGAGTCTCACTCCGTTGCCCAGGCTGGAGTGCAGTGGCACTCTCACGGCTACCCCAGCATCGACCTGCTGGGCTCCAGCAATCCTTCTGCCTCAGACTTCCAAGTAGCCAGAACTACAGATGCATGCTACTATGCTGGTTAATTTTTGATTTATTGTAGAGACACGGTCTCGCCAAGTTGCCTGGGCTGGTCTCGAACCCACGGGCTCAGGCAATCCACTCACCTCAGCCTCCCAAAGTGCTGGGATTACAGGCTAAGTCACCGGGCCGAGCCAAATACTTCTTAACACTTTTGTTAGTGGATGTATTCAACTTATAATTCACTCTGGGCTTTGAAGAGGTAACATTTCTTTGATAAACTGACAAAATGAACTCCTGAGTGGTTATATGGAATATCAACTGACTAATTTATTTATATAATATTTTTTAAGGAGAAAGTCATAACCTTATAGAGTTCAATTCTTGCAGAGTGGTTGAGGATGCTACAGATCTATTTGTTTGTAGGTCCATTGGGCTTCGAGGTACCCAGGGACAGAAACTAGTTATGAGGAGAAAGGAGCATTAGGGTTTTCCTTCTGGATGAGACATTTCAGATAAGAACCTGTGTGTGACCCATATATTTCGTTGATGAAAGAAGATGGGCCCAGGAAATGAATGCAGAATTAAATGAATGCAGAATTACTAACGTATAAAAACATTGTAGTCTCTTCAAGTTGTTTTCAAATCCATCCTTTAGTAGTTTAAACCATATGAATACTTTATTTTTGTCTGCAAGCCAGGAAATAGAAGGGTGTTCACTGAGCTCTATTTGTCTCATTTGGGGGTGACTTCTTTTTCTTATAGGGGTGTGTGTGTGTGAGTGTGTGTGTGTGTGTGTGTGTGTGTGTGTGTGTGTGTGTGTGTGTGTTTAATTTCTAAGTAATGTCGCCAGTAAAGAGTTAACCGGATCTGACTTGATTCACTCTGGCTTATATGATGATGAGTAATGTGATGTTGGTAACAGCAAATCGTTGTTTATAAGCAAACATGGCATTGTGCAAACAAGCAGGCTTGGTCTCCAACTGGTTTGATTTCATGGTGGTCAGCAGCTGATCTGTGTAACATACAACCTTTCTGCCTCTCTAAATGTCAGAAGAATGACTGTTTGTTTATCTTGCCTTCTTCCCAGCTGTTTACTCTGTAATGCATTTACCTCGACCTTGATTCCCGAAGAGTGGCCCCTTTCTCCTCCCCAGTTCTGTTTACGTTAGCCCTGCCCCTGGTGTCACCTATGAAATCTGTTGATTATTCCACCTGGTTAATGTTAAATTGTTCTTGTAAGATGATGTGTTTGTTCATAAACACAAATGCTGGGCCCCTTGTTTACTGTACCCATGGCAGCAATCGTTATTAAACAAATATTGCTTTGTTTGCGGGTGTGAGCAGCAGTTTATCCTGCAAGGTCTGTTTAACACACACACAGACACACACACACACACACACAAACTTAAATGCTAGAATTTTGATAAAGAAAGAAAAAGGGGAACTTGTCCCTGGAATGTGGTTGAAACAGACTTAGGTTTGCTTTTCTTATCTTTTGCTTGGATGAAGGGGCTGGCGAGATTAGCAAGTTGTTTGGTTTTTCTAAGAGATTTCCTTAGTGTAATGATATCTATGCAGTTGTTTGCTTTTTTCAGAAGGGAGAGAGCTCTCCTGAAAGGCCACTAGCTCAGTAATAGAGCATCAGATGGCTAGGAAATTCTTTGTGGAACACACAAGGACTTAGAAGGTGTAGGAGAAAAAGTCTAGTACTATGAACAAGGCAATCACCATCGAAAGGTACAATCCTTGGATTTTGTGTTACTGTGTGTGTCTTGTGTGTTGTCGTGTGGGCTCAATATGATCCCGCTTGATGCATGTACACTCTGGCAAGTTTGAGAAGGGAGGATTAACTTCTAGTTTGATATGTTCTGAATACGTCCTTCCTGATATAAATGGAGACATTTTAACTGGGAAGAAACTGTACAGTTAATATGCGTTACATATTTTTAAAAGCTGGTGTTACTTTTGCCCATGACTGTCACCTGTCTCATTTTAAAATGAGCTTAAGCTTTGTACCATTTCTAGTTAAGTAAAGCAAACATGTATCTCTATTCAACTTGGGGTGTGTGTGTGTGTGTGTGTGTGTGTTGTGTGTGTGTGTGTGTGTGTGTGTCTTGTCCCTTGGACACTGGGAGCCACCTTAGATAAGACCTGAACATTAGCCTGTCCTTTGCCATGTTTTGCAAAGAGCCAAGAAAAAGAGAAAACTCAGCTCACATCATTTTTGTTTCTTGTTTTTTGTTTAATTCAAGTTATTATTTGTTGCTGTTTCTGAATTGCCTTGTGTCTGCATACAAGGCATGGCCTCCTAGCATTTACTGTAAATTACAAAGAGACAGCACAGACAGGGTGAAGGTGGGGCCTGGGGGGTCATGACCTTCAGAGGCAATGGTGGTCTTTTATATCAGAGAAGACTCAAGGGAAAATACATATATTTATATTGGAGTTTTTGAAGGATAAAATTAAATAATTGTCTCTTTCACAACGGAGAAATGCAAGCAACAGAATTCTGATGGCCTGCATTCACCTAGTTGCTATGATGCTGTGAACATATTGTTCGCTTTGGCCACTAGAGCGGTGAGGGACTGGAGACGAAGCAGGAGGTACGTGAAGTGTGTCATCGAACACGCCAGTCATTAATTGATGTTATGAACCTGGCCCCGTGTACATTAAACAGTATAAAATATGGAAATGAAGAAGAAAAAACTACTCTGAACAGGTTGTTGGTCACTTTATTCCACCAGGCTATTTGTGAGAGTTCAGCTGTTTGAATGTTTGAATGATTAAAGTTCCACAAGCTTTGTTAGTTCTCAAACTTAAAAATCTATTTTGTTCTATAAAAATGCGTTTTAATTAAGCTCCCCAGAACACCTGGCCCCGTCATGCCTGACCTTCAGAGGCTTCCTTGTGGCAAAGCAAACAGCCTAGCACTGGATTGGCAAAGTTCCTTTTGGGTCTCTGTTTAATTATTTGAGCTCGTCTGGATTAATATGCGAGGGAGTGGGTATGCATTCTCCTTTGTACTTGGGTTTCCTAAAGCGGCTCCTTTCTGACTTCCCTAGTTTGCCCACAGTTGCTATGATTACAGAACTTAAACTCTTGTCTATTGAGAGAGAAGAAAAACAATTCCCCTCGTGGCTGAAAAGCTAAAAAAATATAAATTAGACATCTGTAACTTTTGAAGAGGGGGCGACTTGTTTTCTGTACTCATTGGTGTCTTATAAAGATTACAGTGTCCAAGAAAGTTTAATGAAGACAGTTCTTAAGAATGAGACATTTACAGTTGCTCTGAACAACGTTGCTGCCCTGGCATCGGAATTCAGAAATCCTTTTTCCTTGGAAATATGAAGTCTCCTGTCTTCACACTGAAAGCCTGGTGGAGATGGGAAACCTTTGCTTTTGTTAGGGACAATTTTTTTATTACCACCCTATTCTGCCAACTCTATTCTGAGTCATGAATTACAGGGAAAATTAAACATCCTATTCTCTGCCATTTCCAGTTCATCTGATGTGTATTATCCATATTATGTATATGAAATGCTCACCATGGGTTTTGGTAGTCTTTTTTTGTGGTTGGATATCTTTAAATTTTCAACGTTTGGGCCGATCTTACTAATCTGAAGACCTAATATGATTTCATGGTTTGAGTGACTTTCTGAGTTTTAGAACACCAAAACATTTGGTCATTCCAAGAAGTACAGGAAAGAGAGTATATTAAAAGTAGGAATTAAAAGTAGATGGGTGGCACAGGCTTTATTTATTTTTTGAGTTGAGGTCTCACTGTCACTCAGGCTGGAGTGCAGTGGCACAATCATGGCTACTGCAGCCTTAATCTGCTGCATTCAGTGACCCTTCTGCCTTAGCCTTCCAGGTAGTTGGGACTACAGACATGTGCCACTGCACCCAACTAATTTTTTTTAATTTTTTTTTTTTGTAGAGACAAGTTCTCACCATGTTGCCCAGGCTGCAGGCTGTTCTCAAAGTCCTGGGCTTAGGCAGTCCTCTTGCCTTGGTTTCCCAGAGGGCTGGGTTGACAAGTGGTAGCCACTGTGTCTGGCCCTGGCACAATCTCCTGATCTCATTTGATCCAGAGTTTGGACTTGGATTCGTCTGCCATTTAGTCACTGAGTCAGAAATTCCACAATTATGTATTAAATTCCTATTATATGCAAGGCGTACCTGAAAGAAAAGTTTGAGATAAAGGGTTTATTTATTTTCTATACGTGTTAAACAAATGGGGATGGAAGGGTAAGAAAGGAAACTGTTTCAATCTGAATGCTTCTTCCACTTAGTTGATAAATATAAGCCATTTCTGGTTTAACTGGTAAGTACACATTAGTTCTTTGAAGGCGGGAGAGCTACCATATTTCATTATTGAAAACAAGCCTTATTTTTCTAAGTTCTCACCAACTTAGAGGTCCTTGCTTCCCTTGGGCCCCATGGCCATAGGTGCCCCGTTCTTGGCATCTGAGATGCATTCAGAAGCATCTTGCTCTTCCCCCTTCCTTTTCCTGCACCAAGCCAGGCTTCTCCTGTACTCCAGAGGGCCGGATAGCTGAGCAGCCCCATCAGGATACAGATGCTGTGCTTTCCGGGAAGGGTGTTCCTACAGTTGGTCGGTTTTTCCTCCCCTGGAAGGCCCAGCCCATCACCTCCATGATATTCCCAGCCTCTACTCACCTGAGATCTGGAAGATTCCTGTTTTGCCCTGATCGCCCATATGGCTAAAGAAGTGGCCACATTTGTTTTGGTTTCGCTTTTTTTAAAAAACAAAAACAAAAACATGCTTTTGACAATTTCATTGCTCCTGAACTTTTTCTTCTTACATGCTAAATGAAATTCCAGATTTTTAAAGATAGATGTAGACATCTATAGCACATGATAAAGTTGATAATACATAAATCATTTTTAACAACAGGTAATATGCATAATTTATGGTGTTATAGTGCTATCTTTTTGATATTTATGATGGATAATGTTCAGTTTTTGCCCTCATATTACTGCTTTAAATTATACCACAAGAAAATTAATGAGAAAGTAGATTTATGGGTTTCATTTGTTTGTCAATTCGGAAATTAATTGGGTGTTAATTTTAGCCGTCCCTCATCAAACCAGGACTTTAGTATGTGTGCATTACTTTGCATTCATTGTAGCTTACCTCCCATTTACTGTGGGTCACTAGCTTTGCATACATTAAAATAGCCCTCCGGCTCATTCCCTTGATTACTTTTTGAACTGCCATGCATTAGAAAATTTACGCCTTTCTGTTATAATTATGAAAATTTGGTATTGGAAGATAGTGCCTTCGTAACACAGTGAGCATACTATGACTTCTCTTGGCCCCTGGGTAGTTTTTCCATGAAATGGGGCTTCTGCCAGTGAGGGCAGAGGATGGACAAATGGTGGTGTCCGAAGGGTTCATACACAATTTGTAGAAGTTATCTCAGAAAATAACAGACCGTTATAACTCTTGTTTCTCTTGATTTGTTCTCCCCTCCCCCGCCTTTTTTTTTCTTGAAGAATATGTGTTGCAATCCCACTTGAAAATAGTGGCTCCGCCTCTTGGGGCCATTTGGGGCACCTCCATCATCCTCTCTCCTCACCTGTTTCCTTAACCCCTAAGTCTCATTTGTAATCCCCTCCACCCTTCCTTCCTCTCCTCACTGCCACCTGCTCCAGTAGCATCTTGCCAGGTGACGGGTGAACAGTTATGTGTCTCATGCTAGGAAGTATGATATGTCTCCATTGTTGCAGTCCTCTCCCGAGAGCCTCTGACTTTCATCTGGGATATCTTCTATTGCTTAGTTCCCTCTCTATTTTGAATGAGAGCAACACCCACACAAGCAGGAAGAGTCCGAAGCTGGTTAATATCCTAGGCCACCTCACTGTTTGCCTACTAGGGGAAAAAATCTGCGTAGCTGCATTTCACTCCTTAAAACTCCTTTGTTTGTCTCGTGTTGCCACGTAAACCTTTGCACATTTAAAAGGAACCAGTTCATTTGCTTGATGAGACCCAGAAATAAATGCATGCTTTCTATCTTAATGCAGACAGGTCTGTCTTCGTTTTCCTGAATAGCGTGAGCACCATTATTGAGGGTTTTGAATCTTAATGATGCAACATGAGTAATATAAAAAGTACTTCTCTTAGAACTGAAGTGAGCCTGACTCCTACCCTGATTCGTTCTCAGTCCTCAAATCGCATCGATTCAACTGATGATACAGTAAAAGCCACATGTTCAATATTTCTAAAATAATGACATTTACTTAGTCAAATTCACATTTAGTCTTCCTTCTTTCTTCTGACATTTCCTTCTTCCTTCCTTTTCCATGATCTTCTGTTATCGCTTCAAAATTGCGTGCCATTTTTCTTCTTTTCTTGTGCATGGATGAACAATGAGAAAGACAATTTTTCTTTTTGGATGGGGGGAGGACTGTGTAATTACTCTAATTATTTTCCTAAAAGTGATTTCACCGTTAACTTTTCTTCTCTTCTCCCCATAGAAGTAGAAACATATTTTACAAAACTATGTTTAGTTTAATTTACACATCCTTTCATGAACAGACCAAGTTCTTTAAGGGCATTTATTCTGCTTCATATAAATAATTGATCAGCCAAGTTAATTTACTTCTGCCTGACTTGGTCAACCTTAATTAACTGCCCTGGAATCAAGACTGAACTTTTTGTTAGCTTAAAATCTTTCACAAGCATGATAACAAGGGCTTTATTTTCCCTAAATTTTCAACATCAACACTGTAACCAAGGAAATAATCATAATAATAAAGCACTGCCTTAATTTACTATAAATACATTGGCCTGGACATTATGAATTTTCCAGAATACTTCCAGGGAGCAACTCTATTGGCAACGACAATAAGCTCAGTTCTTATTCTTTTCTACAAGTCCCTCCAGCACAAAAATCGATCTTTTGAAATCAGTAGCTCTGCAATGTTTTCAAGCAAGATGAGAAGTAGATTATTTTGACTTCTGTAGACTTTTTGCCATCCATGTCATTGCAGCATCAGCTTTCGTAGGGTTGTGTTGAATGATCATGTGACTTAAATAGGCCCAGCTCATTTGGAGATGCCTTCCAGGAAGGCAGAGGGAGATTTGGCCTTGGGTCTGAAGGAGGGACTTGCTAGTGTTTGTGGTATGGCCATACCTTCATATTCAGGTGCTTAGGGTGAGTAGAGAGTGTTTCTTGTTTTCATTTTTTTCACAGAGCAAGGCAGTTCCATGATATAGCCAGTCTCAGAGGGAAGTAGAGGTTATGCAAACTGAGTCCTGGGACAAGCTTCCTCTAAGAGAAGGTACAGCGAGTGTCCCATGGTAGAAAAGACAGATACCTCTCCTATTCACTCACTTGCTTTCAGATGACTCTCATCATGGAAACTCAATAGCAAAAAGAGTTGTTTGCTAGAGTGCTGACCCTTTTAATCATTGTGTTTTAATGCTTTTCTTTGTCCATCTGCTACCCTCATTGTTATCTTTTCTGGAATTTACTTTGTTTTCTTTTCACTGATTGACTTATTCACCACCTAGCACAGGACTTTACAAACAGGAAATTTCTCAATCTTTTACTGAATGGGCGTTCATGTCTCAAATAGAGAATAGTTATGGCTGCATCTGTCCCTTAATCGACTGAGCTCTAGTTTCCTTATCTGTAAAATGGGGATAACATGTATCTGCCTTGTCTTCCTCCTAGCCTTGTTAGGAGTTTGAAAAGTACATCAGAGGGCTTTGCAGTTTGTGAAGCGTGATACAGATATAAAGGCTTATTAAATGGCTTGGAACATTCGATAGAAATATTGCTGGCCCAGACACTGTTAGAAATGTTCTTAGACATTGACACTCCTATTTTTTTCACATGTGCTTTTCAAAAAGCTGTTTTCTCCTGATTGGTGTGGGAGATGATGGGAAATTTTAAATCTTCCAACCTACATACTACTGTTAGCACTTGACTAATTAAGGACATCCTCAGACCAAAATAATCCTTTATGCAATTTTGGTCCCGAAGCCTGCACTCTCACAAACCTGATTCACAAGCCAAGCTGCTTGGCTTGATGCCTGCAAAACTTGTACTGGAGGACTTGGCAGTCTGCTTTGGAACTGCATGGAGCAAAAACCGGGGCCTTCTCATCAAATTGTGTATTGGAGATTGTTCTTACTCCACCCACCAGGATGGCCTCCAACCAAGAAAACAAAGGCAGGACGGGGCTCTTAGACACCTGATCTCAGACCTTGGGATCCCGATGGTCACATGGTCTGAAAGCAGCTTTCAACTTACACCTCTGTTCCATCAGGATAGGGTATTTGGCTAGAGATGCTTTATTCTGAAGGCAGAGACTGAGTTTATATATATGCAGTGCTTTTTCTTTGGGGGTCTGATCTCTGATATTGGCAAGCATTTTCGGATGGTAGAAATATATAATATATATAATAATATATATTATACATATATAGGTAGAAACATACATTTATAGGTAGAAATATATTTATATAGAGATAGCAATATATATGCATATATCTATAGGTAGAAATATATTTCTACCTTCTGAAAATGCCTACCCATATTGATACAGATATGTGTGTGTGTGTGTGTGTGTGTGTGTGTGTGTGTGTGTGTGTGTGCGCATCTTTAGGAATACTTGTGACTTGCCCTAATAATTAAGTTGGTTTCCCTGCTACCTACTCTAAGACAAATGTTCTCTCCCTTAAATACCTTAAAACTGTGGCTTTTCCTTAGTTCTGTACAAATAGGCAAATTTGTAGAAGACTGAAACACTGCGGGGAAAATTACTTACATTTTACAAATTAATCTCTTTTTTGGTGATGAACTAGGTACTCATGTTGCCATGAATTACCTTGTTACCTGATTCTTACTTAGGGAAGGTTTTAGTTGTTTTTTGATAAATTTACTCTGTTGTCAGTAAGGATATGAATGCAATTTTTAAAGGACTATAATTACTGGAAAGTCTGATCTGAAGAGATAAGAGTGAAAAAAAATTTAAAAAACAAATGAGAGTGTAGCAACTGTTGCTTCTGAGTTTGTTTTCATCTGTTAATGAAAAATGCCATTCTTAATCTCCTCCAGTTTAAAAAAAATACATCTTCTGGGTTTATAAAGTTTGTGTCAGGCTGGGTGCAGTGTCTCATGCCTATAATCTCAATGCTTTGGGAAGCTGAGGTGGGAGAATCACTTGTGCCCAGGACTACAAGACAAGCCTGGGCAACATAGTGAGACCTTGTCTCTACAAAAAAATCTCAAACTTAGCCAGATGCGGTGGCACACGTCTATAGTCCCAGCTACTCAGGAGGCTGAAGTGGAAGGATTTCCTGAGTTTAGGAAGTTGAGGGTATGGTGAGCCATGATCATGCCACTATACTCCAGCCTGAGCAACAGTGAGACCCTGACTCAAAAAAAATTGTATCAAGTTGAATCAGTACTGAAGGGAAATGAAGACGCGAATTTTTTTACTTTTAATTTTTACACTTGGTTTTTGAGCAAGTCTGCAGAAAACAGATTTCAATCAATTTCTAGCAACAGTACAGTGTCCTCTAAAGATGTCTAAAGTGTTTAAATTTCCCTGCTGTCACATATTTCACGTATAGGGGAGAAATCTGTAGCACTGGTTGTACATATGTCCTTCCACGTTGGAACAAATGTGTGTAAAAGTTTTGTGGCCTTTAATCTGGGATTGGTAGTTCACATTAAAGTCTTAATTATTCAGGCATTTCTCAGCTTTGATGTTTGAACTGTCCACTTCCTTTAAAGACTTGTTTTTCCTTCTCGAAGCCCTAGTCTATGAACTTTAGTATGACCCTGGCATTTTAATTGTTTTGGCCCTACTGTAACTCAACTTTAAAAAAACACGTTGTGGTTAAGCTTTTTGACTTGACTGAACTGGTTCAAATCCTGATTTCACCATTGCCTAGCTGTGATATAGAGTGGGCACATTAAAATAACTTGTTGAGCCGGGCTCGGTGGCTCAGCCTGTAATCCCGCGCCTTTGGGAGGCTGAGGTGAGTGGATTGCCTGAGCCCGCGGGTTCGAGACCCGCGTGGGCAGCGAGACCTCATCTCTACAATAAATCAAAAAAAAAAAAAAAAATCAGCTGGGCATGGTAGCGCGCCTGTAATTCCGGTTACTCGGAAGGCTGAGGTGGAAAGATCACCGGAGCCCAGCAGGTCGAGGCTGCGGTGGCCGGGAGTGGCCACTGCACTCCAGTCTGGGCGACAGAGTGAGACTCCAACTCAAAAAAAAAAAAAAAACTTGTTGAGGGCAACCCCTTCGGATTCCCTCCCATGATGGGAGCTTTTCTGTCCTCTCAATAAATCCTGCTTTAATAAAATAAAATAACTTATGGAGCCTTAGTTTTCTCATCTGCAAACTGGGGATAACAATTATTAGCCCTAAATTTGGAGAATATATGTAAATCATCTACAGTGGGGCCTGCCTGACGCAACACTGGTGATCAGTCATCAGAAACACTTGATACTAGTAAATGCTGTCTCTTGTCATCTTTGAATGCTTTTACTGAGTCAAGAGCTAAACTGTCTCTCTGGGATAATGGTTTTGTACTTAGAGAGTAACAAAGATGAATGTGAAATGTATTTACACCTAGACAATATTTTCTAGCTACTCATTTTGCACTATATGTATTTTTTTAATTAATTTTTTTTAGTTGGAGTCTCACTCTGTTGCCAAGGCTGGAGTGGAAGTGTCACGTTCACGGCCACCCCAGCATCTACCTGCTGGGCTCCGCAATCCTTCTGCCTCAGCCTTCCAAGTAGCTGGAACTACAGGCGTGCGCTCCCTCACCTGGCTAACTTTTGATTTATTGTAGAGATGAGGTCTTGCCAAGTTACCTGGTCTGGTCTCGAACGCGTGGGCCCAGGCAATCCACTCGCCTTGGCCTCCGAAAGTACTGGGATTACCGGCTGAGCCACTGAGCCCAGCCAATTAATTTTTTTAAAGTTGGGGTGTCTCTCTGTCTCCCAGGGTGGAGTACATTGAACACAATCACAGCTCACCACAGCCTCGGACTCCTGGGCTCAGGCAATCCTGCCTTAGTCCCCCAAGTAACTGGAAACTACAGGTGCGTGCTACCATGCCTGGCTAATTTTTTGTTTTTTTTTATAGAGATGAGGTCTTGCTGTGTTGCCCAGGCTGGTCTTAACCTCCTGGCTCAAGCAACCCTTCTGCCTCAGCCTCCCAAAGTGCTGGGATTACAGGCATGAGCCACCGCACCTGGTCAATATATTTTTTCTATTAGACATTTAGTACTTTCAAACTCAGACCTTTTCTTAGATCTATGTAGACAAGATTTTTGTCCAAAATGAAGTATGATGAGGCCCAGACTTTTCAGACCTTCAACCAAACTAGAAATAAGTAATCCAGCAAGAGAGACACATAACTTTGAATGGGATTTCTTAGGACAGTTTTAACCATAAAACAAAGATCAGAGTCTGAATTTATTTAGCACCTGAAGAGTAGGAACTTATTTTTTCTTTCTCATCTTTCTCTAAAAGTGGCCCATCTAATTGGAATAGCCAATTTTGAAGTGGTTCAGTACCTGAATAATTCCAAGGCATATGAATCTTTAAAATGCTTTTTGGTATTTGTGAGGTAAGGCACTAATTACCTCAGGGGACCCCTGAGAAATTCGTGTCATTTCTTTTTTTTTTTTTTGAGTTGGAGTCTCACTCTGTCACCCAGACTGGAGTGCAGTGGCCGCTCCCTCGACCTGCTGGGCTCCGGCCATCCTTCTGCCTCAGCCTTCCAAGTAGCCGGAATTACAGGCATGCACTACCACGCCTGGCTGATTTTTTGATTTATTGTAGAGATGAGGTCTCGCTGCCCAGGCGGGTCTCGAACCCGCGGGCTCAGGCAATCCACTCACGTCGGCCTCCCAAAGGCGCGGGATTACAGGCTGAGCCACCGAGCCCGGCCGTGTCATTTCTTGATAGACTGAAGTTTGAGGTATTTCTCTGAGAGTGTAACATCACCACACAGTGCCGGCACATATTAAAATTTAATGTTATACCTAATATGCTCTAAAGGATGACTTATTGGTTTTCAAGCATCACATCCAAATATAATGAGAGAAATTTAATCCTGAATTCCAGATTCACCTAGAAACAATAATTTTTTCTAAGAGGGAAAAGGCAATGTATTGAAAACAATACTAAAAGTTCAATTTTAGTATTGGGACAGACAGTTTCATATTTATAAACCAGGGAAGTGGCCCACTAATAAGGGATAAGTTGAGTGAAAGAAAATGACAACTGTTTACAGATTTTGGCAACATTTAAAGCAGGGCCCTTCTCCTTGTGGACAAAAACTGTTTTAACAGCTGCTTTTTTTTCCTTCTCCCCCCCCCATCCTGGAAATCCTTATGTCAGGTTTTTGAGTCATGATGCAAGAATCTGGGACTGAGACAAAAAGTAACGGTTCAGCCATCCAGAATGGGTCGAGCGGCAGCAACCACTTGCTAGAGTGTGGTAGTCTTCGGGAGGGGCGGTCCAACGGAGAGACGCCAGCCGTGGACATCGGGGCAGCTGACCTCGCCCACGTCCAGCAGCAGCAGCAACAGGTACTGGGCTTTGGAGTCCAGGGAGGTGGAGGGTGGTGAGTGCGAATATTATGCTGAAACTTACACTTACTCATTTTCGATGTGTTGCGTTCACCTGTCTGTCTGTCTGACTATCTGACTGTAAGCAGCATGTAATAAGCCATCTATCCCCTAGGGTTCCTGGTGGTTGACTGAAGAGACTAATTCTCAAGCCCTTGATAGCTGGAAGTCTTGGAAGTCCCCTTGTGAAGAACAGTTGAGACTAAGATTGCATGGACTTGTGTCAGCCTAACCTTTCACTGTTTTGAACAAAATTACTGTTTTCATTAAAATGAGTTCATTAAAAAACAAAGCAAAAACCAGGCTTAAGCCTTATGAAAAGAGAGACAAAATAAGAGATAAGGGATAAAAGAGAGAAATAAGGAATAGAAGAGAGAAAAAGAGAAGGGGTGAATAAGGAGTGTAGAAACAAGTGTGTAGAAATACAGGCAGAATGGGTTAAATAACAGCTAAATATCCTTAACACAGGTGTCAGTGTGAGAAAATGCTTCACACTACCTGTAGGAGTTTAGGGACATGGGGCATTCACATATGTTTCTGTTATCCGTATGACAGTTTGTATGTGGCTGTATCTTACTGATATTTTATGTCTTATTGATGCTTCCCCAAAATGCAAAAGTTGAGATGTACTCATTCCTTTTATACTCTTTACAGGTTCCTATGAGTGACTGGTAAAATATTTCCAAATGGTACACATGACCCAAGAAGTGGTGTTTTGTTGGCAAAGTGTTAAAAGAAATTCAAATAAGTAAATAGCATTGGCTTAAAGACTGGCTTTGGTTTTCTAACCTCTCTTGAAATGAGGAAATATTAGTTTTTTGTTAATGATTGTAGATGGTTTGTGTTCCATTGTATTTTTTTTTATTCAATACATGATTATGGTGCTGTTTGGAAACAGGTGGAAAATAAAAGAATGTTGTATCCTCGAGCTTTTCTGAAAAAGAGACGAACTGTGGGAGGATGGAGGAAGAGAAACGCAACTCTTTTCTCAGACCATTTTCTTGGAATCTGTTTCAGAGATGCTGAGGCAATGTCTTCTTATGTCAGGGATATGACTTTTAGAACGGCTTTAAAGTGTTGTTTCTCCTTTCTAAGAGTTTTTTAAAATGTAGGGAATCATTAGATTGTTAGCCTATTACAAGTTGGTGGAACCAACATGGCACTAGGGTACCTGTTTTTTTATTTTTTGCTTTTGTTTTTGTTTTGAGTTGGAGTCTCACTCTGTCACCCAGGCTGGAGTGCAGTGGCATGCTCATGGCCATCGCAGCCTTGACCTGCTGGGCTTAGGCAATCCTTCCACCTCAGCCTTCCAAGTAGCTGGAACTACAGACACATGCCACCATATCTGGTTGATTTTTATGATTTATTGTAGAGGGAAGGTCTTACTAAGTTGCCCAGGGTGGTCTCGAACCCACAAGCTAAGGCAATCCTCTTGCCTTGGCCTCCCAAAGAGCTGGGATTATAGGCTGAGCCTTGGCACCCAGCCTATGGGACCTGTTGGAGGCAAGACACAACCAAGATAAATAAAGGGAAACTAACAAACAATCCAAAGCCTTAATCCCAAGGACTTCTTGTACGTGATTTGATCTCTCTTTCACGAGCAGAACAAACCCATTTATGTCTGTACCTCAGGCTGGCTTCAGCTGGAATTTGCAATGTTTGTTGTGTATAAACTTTGTGCATTTTAAGTTAATGCAGATGGTCAAATTCTAACCAATGAGGTTGTTAGCAAAACTCAGCAGTAAATAGTAGAAGGATATCCATGTATTTTGTGCTAACATATGTTCATGTGATATTCTCAGCTATTTATGATTATATTGTATAATCATAAATTGTATTGTATTTATGATTATATTATATAATAGTTGATGTATTTGAGTGCCATCATCTGTGTCTTACCAGACAGAGGTCAAGATTTACTATTTTTTCATGGAGCGGTTGAGATGGGTTACTGACTGATATGGTATGAATCCCAAATAATTAGTATTTAGTGTACATTAATGAGACAAATGGGAAGTTAACTTCTGGTTTTTTGGTTTTTGTTTTTTTTTGAGTCAGGGTCTCATTCTGTCACCTAGGCTACAGTGCAGTGGCAGGATCACAACCTCAACCTCCTGAGCTCAGGCAGTCCTTCCACCTCATCCTGCCAAGTAGCTGGGACTACAGGTGCATGCCACCACAGCTGGCTAATTTTTTTTATTTTTTATTGGAGAGACAGGTCTCACTGTGTTGCCAAGACTGATCTCAAACTCCTGGGCTCAAGCAATCCTCCTGCTTTAGCCCTCCCAAAATGCTGGGATTATAGATGTGAACCACCATGCTAGGCCTTCTTCTGATTTTTATTTGAAGAACAAAAATCATTCGGGATCTCAAAGTAGTAAGTCAGCCAAAAAACTGTACATATATACCATCAAAACACATACATATGCACACACACAACAGTAACAGTGACAACAAATTGCACAAAGAAAAATTATAAGAACTAATTTTAATAGCATCTTCCTTAAAAAGTATCAGCAGCAAAATTAGTTACCCACATCTTCTCTCTTTACCTTGGCTGTGACCACTTTGGAAAATTTGTATGGGTTATTAATTAATATAAAGGTCAAGAAACTGATTGTGATTATACTTTGAAACTCTTTCATAATATTTTATGACAATTTTATTTCTATTTGCCATTGGTATGTTTTGGGAAGAAAGAAAGCAGTTGGGTCTATCATTGTGGCTAAAACCCTGCTTATTGTGGTTGGCAAGCCTTTTGAGACCTTTTAAAATAAAATATTGACAACTGTTTGACTCCCTTAAGTATATGATAAGGCTCTTAACAGGTTGTTAGGGAAAAAGGAAATCTGTAGGTGAATTTTTAAAAAACTACAGGCTTGAAAACGTTTCACAGGCCTAGAGTTACCAGAGTTTTCTTCCAAACTGAAAACTTGCAACAATTAAACAGTTTGGAGAAATCACATTCCGCAGTGGACTTGGGTTGTTTTCATCATTTTTATTCTACAGGTTTTTACTTGAAGTGAGAATACCAGCAGTGAGAAAATCACAGCCATGCTGAATTCATTACTGCGGTAGTCACACAAAACCACGGATAAAATTTCAATAACTGCAGGCCACAGTTGAGTAAACAGTTGCACTGAAATTTAATTCCTGTTGACTTTTCCCCCATTCCTCGCCAGGGGCACATTCTGATTCCGTAGTACAAAGACAACAGGGGTTACAGCTTTGATTAATGTAGGACAGTGGAAGAGAATTAGAACTGTAAAATATGTTAGAGGTCCATAGAGCACAAAGATCTGGCTTAAAAGGGGTTGGTATAAAAATGAGTTAATTATGCTGTGTGTACAACTGAATGTTGTAGGATTTTCCTGTTGTACCGTCATGGCCGATATAGGATGAGATTTCACCCAGTGCCAGGATTTAAAATAAATAAATGTAACCCTTTCCATGTTTGTTCCACATTACCATAGATAATTACAAATTATAGCCAATGCCTTTTTCAGAATGGAGGGTTTGACAATGATTCACGGTGGAGTGAATGAGTCCCATACTGGCTTTGGCTTATAAGTTGGCTGAATTGGGTCCAAACAGAAAATTTTTTTTTCTAAATTAGTTAGTTGACAACCTAGAGAAATGAGAGAAATCTGGCTTTTCCATCTTGTCTTGAAAAATCAGAATATCTGGTAACCTTGGACTGATCATCCCACAAGGGCAACCATTGTTGGGAGATGGATTGCTGCTTAATACGGGGAGCATGCAGCCCTCCAGCCCACTCTAGTTCTCACCCAGCAGCCTCTCTCATTTGTGCCCGCTAGGTAGTGGCGTTGGTGTTTCTGGTCTGGAAGATGGCATCATCACTCAGAAGCCATCCGCCCAGGAGAGGTGCTGCCATTAGCCGGGGGAGCCTGCCAGCATGCTCACAAACTGTCTTACCTCCTCAAAACTAAATGTATTATCTCTGTAGTGTTTCAGCTCTATTTATGTCTGGGCCATAAAACTATTATACCAATAGTTTTCTAATAATATAATTTGATAGAGTTTCTGAACATTTTCTTTTATCCATTGAGTAATTCTTTACCCAATACCATAACTGCTTTTTATTTCCTATTATGCCTGCCCCATTTCTGTGTCTGTAAAAGTTGTATTGAATGTACACTTCTCCATTATGAAAGTCAGAAACAAATACTATTACCAATTACTAAAGTTCCCCCCCTTAAATAAAGGATTTTAAAATGTCCAGAGCAATTTCATAAACTGTGTGGATTAATGCATTTTAAAAGTCTTGAATTTTAGAAGGCAGAATTTTATTTCCATATTGCTGCAAATGAGAGCTTTTTCAGATAAGCATATTACATAGAGCATAATGTTTAGAAGTTTCTCCATATACAGCATATGCTGTCAGGTCAATTAACAGAATGCATTCTAGAAAATGTTTATTCAATAAAAATGAATAGCTGTTAAATAAAACAGCTATTTCTTAACAACATTCCATTTAATGATGAAGGTTTTTTGGTTTTGTTTTTTTTTGGTACCACCTGGCAGTTTTATTGTCTGCAAGTCAGCGTAGGGAGAGCTTTGGTTTCTGTGGTTTCGAGGTATGGCTATCGTTTTATTTGAGAAGGGTGGTTTAGAAGGACTCTGTGAGAAAAACATAAGAAAAAGATAAGCTGTATTTGGAGTTTGAACACATGTTATTTAGAGAGTGTGGATAAGTGAAGTGTTGACTTCCCATAGCTTCTTTGACATTTGGTTTAAGGTATTGGCACGCTGTGGTCCATAAGACCGTGTATATGTTTTAAGTTAACAATATAAAAGAAAGAAAGAAAATGTGAAACTACTGGTAAGCAGGTGAGAGAGGCAGAAATGATAGGGGACTTTTCTTGAAAATTTGTGAAAGGGAATAAAGAGATTCCATTGGGTTGAATTTTTCCAATAAGCCATTAAAGGATGTCAAAGATAAGTTATTTCCCAGGAGTCGAGAAGCTTAGAAAGATAGGATGCGCTTGATGGGACTCAGGAAGAGTCTAGCCGCGTACATTTAACAGGGGTATAGAAATTAGAGTCCCAGAAGAAAGAGGGAGAATCATGAATTTGTATCCTAGAGTCCTGTGAACATGGGAAATGCAATTAGAAGGACCAAAGGTCAGTGTTACAAGGGAGGGGCAGAGGTACTTTCTGTTTCAGCATAAATAAATACACAAGCAAGTAAAAACTTCTCTCTTCACATTCAAAATGGTAGGACATATCCCTTCATTGGGTTTTGTTAGCGATATTTCTGGTGCGCATTGAGTAGAAGAGGGAGGTTGCCCTGTAAACACTTCCAGCTTTGTGAGAAACAGTGCCTGCAAGAAGTAGCCATCAGTGTTTGGACTGGCAATATGTTTGTTTGTATGAAAGGAACTATCCCTTTGCATCTGATTCTTACCCATAGCCATTTGGGGAACCATATTAAAATTCCAGTGCCACGCTTGTCCTTACGGAGAGCAGCCCAGGCTATGCAGTATGAGTCTATAGCTGCAAAGGCTGGGTAGGAATGGCTGGCTCATAGATACCATTCTACTACTTTTTTCTTTTCTTTTTTTTTTTTTGAGTTGGAGTCTCACTCTGTCGCCCAGACTGGAGTGCAGTGGCTGCTCCTGGCTACCGCAGCCTCGGCCTGCTGGGCTGCGGTGATCCTTCCGCCTCAGCCTTCCAAGTAGCTGGAACTACAGGTGCGCGCTACCATGCCCGGCTAATTTTTTGATTTATTGTAGAGATGAGGTCTCGCCCGCCCAGGCGGGTTTCGAACCCGCGGGCTCAGGCAATCCACTCACTTCAGCCTCCCAAAGGCGCGGGATTACAGGCTGAGCCACCGAGCCCGGCTTCTACTACCTTTTTCTTTGAAAAAAGTTGCTTACAAACTTTGTTAGGAATGCTCTCAAGTGGCTTTTCTCATTGTAACTGCCGGGTACTAACTATGTCTGAAAGGAGGGTCTCTTTGGTGCTGTTGGCAGGAAAAAGCTGGTCAGCTACTTTGTGTTCTACAAGGAAGGTTTCCAGAAAGGGGGTGTAGAAGAAGATATAATTCATATTTATTGTGTGCACTCACGGGGGCAGGAACTGGAGTAGGGGGTAGCACCTTCCCTGGCTAGTAGGTAAAAGTCCAGCTTTTAAAGGAATTGCTCTGTCGAGATACACTTTTATTGAAGACATTGTAGAGCTCAATAATATGGAACATATTGATAGTCAAAAATATTTTGCAGGCATCAATGCCACTGAAATGTTAGTGATAACTATATAAACAAACTGTAACAAAACTGAGACAGGAATCCAGATAATTCTGGCAAATAAAGAAAAAGCAGCCACAACAATGACCCCCCCCACGTTTTCTTAATTCCTTTTGTGGCTATTTCTGGAAAAAGCATATTTCACCCTGAATGCTAAATTTAGTTCTCGACTCTGTTTGTTTAGACCTGGCTTCCAACAAAATATTGTTGTCAAAGATTTATGTAACTTGTGATGTGAGCCTTGTATGAAATTCTTTCAAGTTTTGATTACTAAACAGTTGTGTGTCATTAATCTCTCCATTGAAAATTAAAATGGCACGGGAAGCAAAAAAGAAAAAAGACCCGTAACATAAGAGAGCGTGGTAATAGAAACCCATATGCCACATTTCATTATGAGTGAAGTGTACCCTCTTGACTTCAAGAGAAAGCGTTGCTACTTTGCGAAAGTAATTTTAAGCCCTGACCTGTGAGCTAATAAAAATAATAATAATGAAAAAAGCCCTATCTCTTGTCTGATCGAAAATCTCTTTTTGAACTTTCAGGAGATATGACTTTAATGGTAATTTGTTGACAGATTAGCCTCAGTGATTGCAAAGAGTTTGTTTTGCAAAACTGGCAGGTCCTATCTGTTCTCTGAAGGCAAAGAATCTACTTTGCTGTTTTGCAACTGCTTTGCGTTTATTGACAACTAGCGCTGAGCAGGCAGAATTGGAATGTTTATATAATGTAAACCTATAGCTCGCCTGATGGAGTCTAGTGTACTTTTAGGTAGTGCATAGATTACTTGATAAAAAGGGTTACAAGGTGACTGCTTTTATGCCAAAGAAGAATAGCAATATAAATGCAAGTGGTATGCTGGAGCCACAAGAAGGAAGTTTATGTAGGCAATTGAACCCCATGTTAGAATGTTTCTTTTCATCACTTTGTCTTTGAACTCAAATCTATTGTAATTATGAAGTGTTACTTGTAGCATTCCAGAGACCCTTTGCTAAATACTGTGTTTGATTCAGTTCATAGAAATATAACCACATTTCCCCCCCCATAAGAAAATGTTGCAGAGAGTCTCCCATACCGACCCTGTCTCAGCTTTGTTCCAGGTGGGCTGGTAAATGTTCTCCAGCAGAAAACAAGGATTGTGCTTCTTTGCTTTGTGTTTCCTGAAGTTCATTTTTTAATGTGTTTGCATTTTCTTTTATTTAACTAATATTTATTGAGCGTCCTGTGTGGAAGAAGATATGGGGGCCATGAGAAAGCTTGAGAATAACTTGGAGTTTATTTGGAGACTAAAAAATAAGGTTCAGTTTGTGGGAGACTTGGGTTTCTAAGCCACTGAAGTTTTCTAGAAGAGTATAAAGGCCATACTAGAGGTGTACTGGAAATAAATTAGAAGTTTGGACCTGGCCTAGCTTGAAAAAGAACTCCCTGAGAGATTAGTGGCCATGGCAGTGCTATTGGTCCAGTATTTTGTAATGGCCCCATTTATGTATTTATTTATTTTCACCTGGCCCCATTTAATTGAGGGCACTGTGCTTGACTCTCCCTTTACTCCTAAACTTCTCCTCCTGCATTTGAGTCCTAACTTAGTCAGCTGCAAGTTCTACCAGGGCAGGGATCGCTTTTCTCCCTCCCTGATACTTCTCTAGCACGTGGTATGTATAGTACCTGACATGGAGCAGTTCTTTGACAGACCATGAATCAGTGTGATACGAAGAGAAAGGAAGAGCTAGATACAAAAAGATTATTGAGGGGAATATTGGAAAACCAACAGGACCTTTTGAATTATGAGATAGGAAAATGTCCAGGAGTGGGAGATAGGGATGATGAGTCAGGATGTCCATCCAGTCTGAATGATGCAAAATGGTGGCAGCATGAAACAGAGAGAGAGAGAGTCCCAGGGAGAGCCTGAACTTCTTTCTTGCCTGCCACTAGAAAGTTATTGTGATGTGATAAAGAAGGCACAAACAAGAACTTATTTTGGAAAAGTTCTTTTTTTTTAAAGGGCTTTTACAAAAGGATGCTTTCTTATATAGCTAAAGCTCACTATTTTGATTGTACACGTTTATTCAGATTACAATTTTCAAGTATTTTCCCTTTAGCCTTTGCCAGTTACTAATGAGTATATCTTCCTAAAGTCACAAGGGAAGTGCTGATAAACTGCTTGTGTTCCTATTGATCATGGAATGGGCTTATCTCTTTTAGAGAACAAAACTACGAAGTTAGATCTTTGATAAAGTCTTTGTTCCATATTGACGCAAGCTTCTTAGAATGAATTCCTTTTTTAAGGTGGTGAACGGGGTGCATGTTGTGTTTCTTTTGTTGGAAAAACACAATGTGTAATTATTAAACAGCTGGTGCTATTGGAAGACTCATTTAGGAGTTACAGACTAAACTGCCCAGGGATGTAGCAGCATGGTCTTGTTTATGTGTTTAAATTGAGCAACTCACAGACAGGGGAGGTGGGAAGCAAACTCTGTTCTTCTTTTTTAATCTTTCTACATGGACATTTTCCAGTATCTTCTGCTTAAACTGACAGTGCAAATACTAGCTGAGGAGGGTATGGGAATTTTTTTGAGGTTGATAGCCCTAAGTTCCCTTTGAATAAATTATTTTATCCTTTATAGTTAGACTGCTCTATTTTGGCTATATCCAAAATAAAATAAACGTCATAACACAGATTCCCCTTCAACACAGCTTCTTAAAGTAGACCTTTTATGACACAATTTATTACCCACACAGCCACAAGTAAGTTGTCAGTATCCCAGGCACTCTCTGAAAGAGGAAGGGCGTCAGCTGATCCTAAATTCATGTTTTTATCATGTTACTTTGTCTCATCTCCAACTTCTGTCTTTCCACGTTGAAAGGAAGGTGACATGATGTCTTCTTAGTCATTCAAATCCAATAACTTTTAATCTGAAGGTTAAGTAGTGAGATATAAACTAAGAGATGATAATATCAATTTTATGTTCACTGAAGGGCACAATATACCTCTTTCTAGTAGAGGGAAAATTGTGCGTAAAATGTCTTTTGCTTTTCAACAGCAGAGTCATGCCTCTCAGAGCCAAAAGAAGAAAGATTTTTAGAAAAATTTAATAAAATAAGACTTAACCTCCTAAAGAAGGGCAAAAGTGACTTTTTATTATTATAATTATTGTGTTAATTTTTCAAGGCTGCATGGTACGAAGTAGTTCCCTTTTTATAGCCTCTTGTTATTGACTCTTGATATCCCTCTATGAATTCAACAACCTTTTACAAGGTTAAAGACTGGGAGAGAATGACATAATGCTCATTCTTTCCTAACTATTTTTGGTCCTAATGTGTATGATAAATAATACTGTGATAATATTGCTTACCTTCCCTCATTTTTTTCCTCCTATGGGTGATATTTCCATTTCAGTTCAATGGGAATTCAACATCCAAAAGTACTAAGTGAAAAACCTTTACAATGTGCATTTTTATTATGCTATTCTTATTATCTCATTAGATTTATAGTTGTCTTAAAAATGCAAAGTTTTGTGCTATGTACTATATGTATATATCATGTATATTTATATAGAGACTTACTGTATCATTAATAGGATTTTAAGACAAGAAAAGCATGCATAAACTGAGTGTGTGATATTCACAGTTATAATTATCAAGATTATATTCTGTAATGCAGTGATTCATAAGTATAGTTGTCAAGATTGCATTCTGTAAATAATTTTAAACTTGTCTCAGTTGTTCTACATTCTGGAAATAATTTTAAATTTGTCTCAACTACTTGTTCAGCACTTTCATTGGGTAGGTTCTAGGTATAAAGCACTCATTTAAGACTAGACCAGTAAACTATGGCCCCTGGGCCAAATCTGACGGACACCTAATTTTGTAAATAAAGATCTATTGAAACACAGCTGTATCCACTTCCTCACTATTGTCTATAGTGTTTTCGTGCTACAACAGCAGAGGTGAGTTATTACAACAAAGATTGTAAGATCCGCAAAGCCTAGATATTAGCTGACCCCTGAATTAATGAATGGCAGATGTGGCAGAATTTGCCTTCCAGAACGTTCTACTCTTAATCTATAGTGACAAAACTGAGGGAGCATCCTTCATTTTTTCTAAACTATCTCTGAGGGGGAAAAAATGTATGTGTATATACATTAATATACATGTACGTATAATAATTTCTTTGTGGATTTTGGAGCTGCAAAATGTCATAGGTGTCATCATACCTCTAGGGTTTCTTCCTAATCATTTAGCTTACAGCATCTTACAAATTAAATATTTTAGCATCATTGGTAGTTAAGAGACTCATCAGCGTGCCTACTAAGGAAATAGAAGTTGGGCTCACATAGTGAGTCACTCAAAGAGCGATGTCTTTGGCCCTGTTCCCTTACCCAAGAAAAATAACATAAAAATGTAACATGTCTTATGTTCATAGTTCAATGGTTGTCTAGAAGATACAAATAAATACTATCCTGAATATCTCTGTGCATTCAGATAAGTCATAATCTAATCGAGGCGCAACAGGACATAAACAGACACATTAAATGTCAACAAAATTTTTTTTTTTTTTTGAGTTGGAATCTCACTCTGTCACCTAAACTGGAGTGCAGTGGCATGCTCGCGGCCACTGCACCCTTGACCCGCTGGGCTCCAGTGAGCCTACCACCTCAGCCTTCCAGTAGCTGGAACTACAGACATGCGCTACCACGCCCAGCTAATTTTCTTGATTTTATTGTAGAGATGAGGTCTCACCAAGTTGCCCAGGCGGGTTTTGAACCCGTGGGCTTAGGCAGTCCACTCACCTCAGCCTCCCAAAATGCTGGGATTACAGGCTGAGCCACCGAGCCCAGCTGTCAACAAAAATTTTTTTCTTTTTTTTTTTTTTAGTTGGAGTCTCACTCTGTCACCTAGACTGGAGTGCAGTGGCTGCACTCGGCCACCACAGCCTCGACCTGCTGGGCTCCGGCGATCCTTCCGCCTCAGCCTTCCACGTAGCTGGAACTACAGGCGCGTGCTACCACGCCTGGCTAATTTTTGATTTGTTGTAGAGATGAGGGCTCGTCAAGTTGCCCAGGCAGGTCTCGAACCCGCGGGCTCAGGCAATCCACTCACCTTGGCCTCCCAAAGTGCTGGGATTACAGGCTGAGCCACCGAGCCTGGCCAACAAAAATTTTAAAGCATGTTAAAAAGATACACTGTAGAAGAGATGCATGTGCCTAATTGGTAGATGAGTGATTTAGACAGTAACTCTTTCGTAGCCCAGAGAGGAAGAATTCGTGGGATATTGAAAGACCTTGATAAAATTAGGAAACAGTAACTTAGTATGTGCACATCTG
The DNA here is from genome assembly GCA_027257055.1 of Cephalopachus bancanus. NCBI lineage: Eukaryota > Metazoa > Chordata > Mammalia > Primates > Tarsiidae > Cephalopachus > Cephalopachus bancanus. The sequence continues at coordinate 1,859,888 of JAPVLO010000214.1, read as the reverse complement.
CTGATTTATTTTATCCCTTTCCATCAGGAGCTAATGGATCGGAGGTATACACTGAATTATATGGGCTTGGCTTATGACTTATATCTTAAATGCCCAAAAGTCGTGTCTGATATTTTGGCATTTTTGGTTTTGAAATAAGCAAGTTTGGAGTTGTAATGTGAAGTGACTGGAGGCGTATGGTGAGTAGAAGTCGTTTTATGCTGGACCGTAGCATCTGAACTTACTGGTTTCCAGGAAATGGCCCAGGCCTGTTTACACAGGCCGTTGCCTGAGCTGATTGTACGATTTCCAGAGATTAGATGTGGGCTGACAATTCTCGCACTTTGGTCAGTGGTATCCGTGTTTCACATACTTTTATGTTGCATTTTAGCTAATTTACCTCTATCTATCATATAACTAGAATAATTGAAACCATACTACCTCCTTTAAAAATAGTTGTTAAATTTGAAGACATTTGCTCAATTCAGTTACTTGTGATCTGACAGTATTTCTGAGGAGATGGCATTGGCTTTGTATTTTCTCCCTTCCAGCCTTTCTCCTTTCCTTTCTTACTTTCTTGATTCTGTTTTTAAGTTTCTTATCAGATGGCTTATTATATCTTACAATTTGTAAAAATCTGTTTAGTCTTCCACTGGCATAGGCCATATCTTTAATACCATTGTTCTTACATGTTGCGGGCTTATGGTCCCTCCTTTGCAAATCTGATGAATCTCAAACATCTTTTGCACCAGAAAGTGTCTGTATATGTTTAATTTTGCAATTACAATTTTGTCTACATTTTACCCCACCACACCCCCCCCAAAAAAAACATACAGCAATTCTGTATTTAATTAGACATGCTAACTGGTTCAGTGTTTCAACAAATGTTCTTAAACTTTTCTATGATGAATATTAGCAACCTATCTTTAATTTGGAAAAGGTTTCCCCTATTGGCTCTAAATGCTTACCAATGTGTCCCTGGAGTTATTCCTCAGATATCTTAAATATAGCACTATAAAGGCCAGCTCTGAAGCAAACTCTGGAAAGCAAGGTCATATAAAGCAATCTATACTAACAGCCATTTTATGTCTATTAAAATGTAAACACCAGATTTACACACTCTTGAACTCTCCTGACTACAGAGTTCTATAAGCTAGTTGGAACGTCTTTTACTAAATCAGCAAATATTACAGTAAGTGATATGCATAGCATGATCACCCCTGTTATGTGGTTGATGGGAGTGTAAGTTCGTGTAGCCATTTCTGGGGGCATTTTTGCAATGAGCATCAAGAGACTTAAAACAGTCACACCTTGGCCGGGCATGGTGGCTCACACCTGTAATCCCACCACTTTAGAAGGCCAAGGCTGGAGGATCACTTTAGGTCAGGAGTTTGAGACCAGCCTGGGCAGCATAGTGAGATCTCATCTCTACACAAAATAAAAGAATAAATTAGCTGGACGTGATGGCACATGCCTGTAGTCCCAACTACTTGGGAGGCTGAGGCAGAAGGATCGCCTGAGTCCAGTAGGTCCAGGCTGCGGTGAGCCGTGATTATGCCACTGCATGCCAACCTGTACAACAAGTATGACCCTGACTCAAAACAAAACAAAACAAACCAAAACAAAAAACAGTCACACCTTGTGATTCAGGGACACACTTTTACTGAGAGGCTGTATAGCATTCAGCAATGGTTCTCAAACTTTTATATGCAAGAGAATTATACAGAGGGCTTCTCAGAACACAGATTGCTGGAGATCTTTATTTTGTTCTGTAGATCTGGGGTGACGCCCATAAATTTGCATTTCTGATTTTTTTTAAAAGTCGGAGTCTCATTCTGTCACCCAGGCTGGAGTTCAGTGGCACGCTCAAGGCCACCACAGCCTCAACCTGCTGGGCTCAGGCAGTCCTTCCACCTCCGCCTTCGAAGTAGCTGGAACTACAGGCACGTGCCACCACACCTGGGTAATTTTTTGATTTATTGTGGAATTCTCACCAAGTTACCTAGGTTGATCTCGAACCCTTGGGCTCTCACCTCAGCCTCCCAAAGTGCTGGGATTATAGGTATGAGCCACTGCGCCTGGCCTTTTTCTGATATTTCTAACTCTTCTTTGCTGCTGGCTGGAGGACCACACTTGGAGAACCACTGGCAGAGAGTTTAAAAGCATAGACTGGAGCCAGTATGTTTGACTCGAGTCATGGCTCTGTTTACAAGTCAATTTAATTGTGCTTCACTTTATACATCCATCAAATGGGGATAACATTAGCATTTAATATTCTGAATAAAATATAGCGTCGCTGGAAGATTGCACAGCGCACAGTAAATGGTCTATAAACATTAGCTTTTGCTGTGCTTATCTTGATCATCACCATCATCATATCATCACTAGGAATTTAATCTATAGAAGTAATGTGAGGTACACAGAAAGATTTACACCTAAAGATGTTCATTGCAGTGGTATTTATAATATGAAAAATTAAATGTACCCTATATCTCTGATTTTACAAGAGCTAAATAAATGCTTGTAAGTTAAATGTATTATATACTCACTGAGAATCCCACTCTTGTAGAATATGTAATAACTTAACAATTATCATAATATGATTTGTGGGGGGGAAAACCCTGAAAATACCTGCAACAAAATGTTACTAATGATTTTTTTATCTGTTAGTGGGATTATAGTTTATTTTATATACTTTACTCTTTTCTGTATATCCTAAAATTTCTATTTCTACAGTGACATGTATTGACTTTATAATGAAAAAGAAAAGTTATTGTAAGTTTAATTCACATTCATGCCATTGGAACACTTTTATGGGAAGTGTATAATATATATATAGTTGTTGTTATTGGGTTTTTGGGGGGGGGTTGTGTTTTTTTTGAGTTGGAGTCTCACTCTGTCGCCCACACTGGAGTGCAGTGGCCGCTCCTGGCGACCGCAGCCTCAACGTGTTGGGCTCCGGCGATCCTTCCGCCTCAGTCTCCCAAGTAGCTGGAACTACAGGCGCGCGCTACCACGCCCGGCTAATTTTTTGATTTATTGTGGAGATGAGGTCTCGCCTGCCTAGGCGGGTCTCGAAACCGCGGGCTCAGGCGATCCACTCCCCTCAGCCTCCCAAAGGCGTGGGATTACAGGCTGAGCCACTGAACCCGGCTGTTGTTGTTGTTGTTAAAGATTTTTATGTAGGAATACAGGGACACAGTTTTTACAGGTAAAAGATTTTCTCCCACAGCTTCTTTAGGTTTTCAGCTATCACTTGTCTGCTTCCTAGGCACATCTCCCCAGAGAGTTTCCTGACTTCTAGGTGCTCCCACCATCAAGTTTGACAACCACTAATCATCATTATCTAACATCATCAATTTGTGACAAAATCAATTCTCTTTTTTGTTTGTTTGTTTGTTTTGTCCTGTTTTTGTTTTTTTTGAGTTGGAGTCTCACTCTGTCACCCAGACTGGGGTGCAATGGCCACTCCTGGCCACCGCAGCCTTGACCTGCTGGGCTCCGGCAGTCCTTCCGCCTCAGCCTTCCAAGGAGCTGGAATACAGGCGCATGCTACCATGCCCAGCTAATTTTCGATTTATTGTAGAGATGAGGTCTTGCCAAGTTGCCCAGGCGGGTCTCGAACCCACGGGCTCAGGCAATCCACTCCCTCGGCCTCCCAAAGCACGGGATTACAGGCTGAGCCACCGAGCCCGGCTAATTCTCTTTCAATAAAAAAAGACTATAGATGAAAAAAATACTTGTTTTCCAGAGATTTTTTTCCACTGCTTCCCCATTCCACGTTTCTTCACAGTCTGTGTGGCCTTATTCATGCCTCATATTCACCACCATACACAGATATGCCTAGTTGCTTATCCAGTGTTTCTACTAGAGACTGATTTCACTGCCTTAGGGAGCTGGAAAAGGCAGGGAATATTTTATTGAAAACATATTGAAATCCCACTGATGAGGGTTAAAAACCTACCTCCAGCACTTATTGGATGAGTGAAGTTGGGCAAGTCAGGCCATCTGTCTAAGCCTTACTTTTCTCATCCGTCAAATGGGTCAGTAGAGATAACTTTCTTAAAGGGTTGATGTGAAACATATGCTAAAGAAACTATTGGCCTTAGCATAATAGTCAGCTCTTTAAAATGTGATTATTATACTATTCTGCTTCTTTCTCAGCATCTTTTGGGGACAGGGAAAAGCCATGGCTGAAGTCTTAGGGTCCTGAAGGTGGAACCCTGTAGGGAACTGAGTTGTTCTTAGGACTACTGCATTTTTTAGCTTACCTCACCCACTTTATATTCAAATCCAGTCACCTTAGGACATTGTAGACATTCTTGTTGGAGACCTCCAGGGAGAACCCTCCTTCATGAACATAGGAATCCTTCTATCGTCCCTCATTGAGGTAATGAATTGAAATGAACACAAAGTCCTATTTGACAATCAAACTCTTGATTTAGAAACTGACCTCTACATGAAGACTGTAGGGAACTAGTTCTTGTAGGCAATTAGTACCCCAATTTACCATTTTAGAAAAGAAAACATATCCTAATCAATACAGAATTTCTCCTCCTTACCTACTAGCAACAATACTGACGACCCCACACACAAATGTTTTAAATTTAGAGGCAGAGTTAAGGACACAGTTTGCCTCCAGATTCTGAATTGAATCAGGGTTTTATTTCAGATAAAATCTTTGGGGCTCATAACTTAAAAAACACAACTTTTACTGGCATTACGCAATTTGCCACGGGTCATTTAGCAAAATGTTTGTATATGTAAGCCTAGGTTCTTCTTTTTAAAAAAGGAAGGGTGGAGGGCGGGGATTGGATTTTGCTAAAATCCAGGTGGCATTTCAGTTTATATTTAATTTTAATTGGAAATCAAATACAGGCAAGGCAGGAAAAAAAATTGACCATGTTTTCTTTACTAAGAGTATCCTTTAGGGAGAGGAAGGACACTGCCAGCCAAATTTTAAGAAGCAGTTTTTTATTGGCATGTCTATTTTTTTCTGGCTAAATTTTTGTGCCTGCATTTTTTTTCTTAAACATCTACGATTTTACACGTGGCAATGGCTTTTTTGTTTCAATGCCCTTTGCCGCCTTTTCTGTGTATTTTCTTAGAGATTAGTGCCTAGAGCCAAGATAGCAAATAATTACATACACACAGATTCCATAGACTGTTGTCTGATGAGCCTCCTTTTTAGGTCCTGATCTGAAATTATGTTTGATTCTTGTGACCCAAGTTGATTTCTAGAAGGTTGGGGAAGTTTCTAAAGAATTAAGAATGAGGCGGGAGAAACGGTTGTTTTTTTAAAAGCCAAAATTTTCAAAAATCTTCCAGTTTGTGGGTATAACTAGCGTAGGTGCATCTTGTAAAACTCCCATAAAATATTGGCAAAGAGACTGTGGCACAATTAGGAAATGGTTGCTGAGTGTGCTGGAAGAGGTGGCGAGACAGCCACCAGTGCCTACGAAATATCCCACGTGCCAAAGCCGAGTCAAATCCTCAGCATTGGCTCTGTGTGAGGCTTGGGTGCAATTCAGATGTTTTCAATTGGAAATTGAATACCAAATAATTCTGGATTTTCTACTGCACAATTAATTACACGTTTGTTGTAGAAAAATTAGAAGTTGTAGCTAAGAAAGCAAACAGGAAAAAGAAACTATATGGCCTGCAATCCTATTTTACGGAGATAACAACATTTTGGTGGATAGTCTTTCTCACCTTTTTTGTAAAAACCATATCACATCTTATGTATTTCTATTCCCATTTCCACTATAAAACTTTATAGATGAAAACAGGCAGCGAAATGGTGCTTATCAATGAGAATTGTTAGGGTTCTCATATATGATGGTCACTTTTTCTTTTTCATTTTGCATGTTTACAGTTTTAGGGGAAGATTAGTGCTCTTAGTTTCAAAGTTCATAGTATATGGTCTGATTAATACTGTCTAACTCCTGCCCCCCTTCCTCTTCTCCCAGTTTTGCCAGGTAATTTCATTTCTAGAAAAAATTCTCTAAAATTATAGTTGAGGGGAAACATGCAAGAAAGTATGATGATAGGTAGGCTATCTATTTTTTTTTTTTTTTTTGAGTTGAAGTCTCACTCTGTCGCCCAGGCTGGAGTGCAGTGGCCGCTCCCGGCCACCGCAGCCTCACCTTGCTGGGCTCTGGCGATCCTTCCGCCTCAGCCTTCCAAGTAGCTGGAACTACAGGTGCGCGCTACCACGCCCGGCTCATTCTTTATTTATTGTAGAGATGAAGTCTCACCAAGTTGCCCAGGTGGGTCTCGAACCCGTGGACTCAGGCAATCCGCTCACCTCGGCCTCCCAAAGTGCTGGGATTACAGACTGAGCCACCAGTCCAGCCTTTTTTTTTTGAGTTGGAGTCTCACTCTGTCGCCCAGACTGGAGTGCAGTGGCCACTCCCGGTCACCGCAGCCTCGACCTGCTGGGCTCCAGCCATCCTTCCGCCTCAGCCTTCCAAGTAGCTGGAACTACAGGTGCACACTACCGCGCCCAGCTCATTTTGATTTATTGTGGAGATGAGGTCTCGCCAAGTTGCCCAGGCAGGTCTCGAACCCGCGGGCTCAGGCAGTCCGCTCACCTCAGCCTCCCAAAGGCACGGGATTACAGGCTGAGCCACAGAGCCCGGCCCCAATTTGACTCTTAAGCCACTGTGACTTGCAGCTTGGGTTGGTTTCTTTCCATTTCAAAGGGAGAGTCCTGCTTTACACCTGTTGCTCTGTGTCCTTCCAGTGAACACCGAAGGCTGGCACACCCAGATCGAAGTGAATGTGATTCCCTCTGTTTCTAAAACGCTTCTGTGGGAAGGCCTTTGTTTTATCCAGAAATGGCAGAAACTCGGCAGTGCTTCTGGTGGTGAAGTTTACAGCATGCTGCAGGCAGTACAGCTAAGGCGTCAGGGTTCTGAAAGGTCTGAACCATTCCTCCAGCACAGAAGATATCTTTTCCAATTGCTGTCTCCTTTGACTAGTCAGGGGGATGGAAGCATTGCTTCTAAGAAATGGGAAATCTGGGTTCATTAATGAGGCTGTACATAATAAACAGCAAGCGGTGGTGGTTGCAATGGATATTTTATAGACAACTTGAAAGTAGCCATTTCAGGTTTGACATGTTCGCCTTTATTGCTCTTGTGTTTGGGTACATGGAGCCAGGAGACTTGAACTGCAAACTTTCTCCAGGTGCCCCAAACTGCTGTCACAGACTGACAGGACTAGGGAAATACCTTCTGTGTTTTCTTAGTATTATATAACAGGCTTGAACCCTATTCCCAACCAACAAAAATGTATTTGGATAAAATATTTCTGGTACCTTGTGTTTCTTGAGGAAATTATTCACCCAGCTTCACTGATTAATGAGTTAGTCCTTTTGAAGTTGCCACGTTATTTTCGTTGTTTTAATATCTGGGAAGAGTGGATTATTTTGCTTTAAGAGTGATTAGCTTTGTTGACAAAATGTCCTTTGCTCCCTGAGTGGTATTTTGTGTTCATGTTTCTGTGGCTCACCTGCTTAGCTCTCAGAGAACAGCACTCCAGTCAACAAAGAACAATTGCTTAGCACAATAAATAAAATATAGTACTCACAAAGGATGTGTGATAGGACGTAGGGTGGGAGTTTTAAAGATTCATAACCTACAAGTCAAACTATGTACATTTCCCTAGCAGCAAAAGCATATGTTTGTTTCCAGTTTAGGAAATAGTCTTTACCTTCCATGGCTTATTTTATCAAGTCGGCTGATTACCTGGAGTCCTTGAGCCCTGCTTTACCATTGAGTCGTCTGCCCTGTTAGTTGGTCACCATTCTGGATCAGCACAAGAACCCAAATACCAGGCCGCAGGGATCATTTGTGGTTTGTCTTTATCTCTCCCTCACCTTTAGAAACAAACTGGTGAGGATCTGCTTTGGCAAGAACAGTGGCGAATGCTGAAAAGCAGTCTTATCTAGAGAAGAGTCATAATTTGCAAATCTCCCACTCTGGGGCTGCTTTAGGAGAAGCAAGGAGCCTCCGTTCCTTGAAGGTGTCACCATGGCCACGTCTATGTTGTCACTGCAAAAGAAGAGACACACTTGGTGAGCCAAAGAAGGAAGTCAAGCTATTTCAGTTCCCAGGATGAAGAACTAAAGTGGATGCATGATTCTGGGTGGCTCAGATATTTGCTCCTCAAGACACTTTGAAAGTTCAAAGTAGGTCTCTCTTTCCCCCAGTCTCCCTGCAGGCTCACAACTCTTTTCTAGAAGGTTTCCTTGGGTCCTGATCTCTCCTAAAAAACCCTTATTATATTTAGAGTATTCTTTCCTTTTGCCATCTGTGCCTCTTGTATGCCTCAGTGTGTGTGTGTGTGTGTGTGTGTGTGTGTGTGTGTGTGTGTATGTATGTGTACAAGCGATGCCAAAAAAATGTCTACACATTTTAAGAGATGTTCGCCATAATCAGAGGTATCTGGATGCTGACCACTTAGCACCTCTTGTAATTGCAGAAGTTAAATGCAACTTGTATTCATCTTTTGTTATCGGTATATATTGTTACAATTTTAATACCGTTTTTTCCTTTCTTAAAATGTATCCATTTTTTGACACCCTCTGTGTGTGTGCATATATATGTGTGTGTGTATTTTAAATAGAGATAAGGTTTCCCTGTGTTACCCAGTCTGGTCTTAAACTCCAGGGCTCAAGCAATCCTCCTGCCTCAGCCTTCGAAAGTGCTGGGATTACAAGTGTGAGCCATCCCGCCCAGCCCAGTTTGTCCCTTTAATATATTTTTCTATTCCAGCTTAATTGCACTTGCTGTCTCCTGTGTTCTTGATTGTACTTCCTCCCTCCTCTCCCTACTCCAGGTACTTTGGGTGTGTGTGTGTGTGTGTGTGTGTGTGTGTGTGTGTGTGTGTGTGTGTGTGTGTGTGTGTGTACATGTTATATATTTGCTTTACTTCTTATTCTTTCTCTGTAGAATCATAGAATTTCTAAAATTCCTTAGATGATCCAGCCTCACATTTTATGGATGAAGAAACTAAGCTCAGACAAAATAAAGGCTTTGTCCTTTGATTAACTTTTGCATGGATGCCCCTGGTGTATTTAGAAACAATCTTGTGGGGTATGGTGTGGACCCTTCCATGATCTGTGAAGATGGGTGATATCAGAAACTGTATTCCTGTGGTTACCCCCACCATTAACAACAATGTTTCATACATAAGGTGTGTCTGTATCATGGTGCATGTACATGCATATATACTTTTCCCCTAAATATTTATTTATTTATTTATTTATTTATTTATTTATTTATTTGAGTTAGGGTTTCACTCTGTCGCCCAGAGTGCTCCTGGCCACCGCAGCCTTGACCTGCTGGGCTCTGGCGATTCTTCCGCCTCAGCCTTCCAAGTAGCCAGAACTACAGGCGTGCTCTACCATGCCCAGCTAATTTTTGATTTATTGTAGAGACAAGGTCTCGTCAAGTTGGCCGGGTGGGTCTCGAACCTGCGGGCTCAAGCAATCCACTCATCTTGGCTTCTCAAAGTGCTGGGATTACAGGCTACTTTTTTTTTTAAAAAAAAGATGTGGGGAACCATTCAGGGTTAGGTACACAAATGTTCATTATGCAGGTACCCTGTTGATGAGGTGTGCCTCTCCCTCCCCTGGCAGTTTCCCACTACTGCCAATCCCCTTCTTATTGTATTATGATAGTTGTTCAAACTCGCTTACGAGTAAGAACATGTGATAATCGGTTTTTTGTTTCTGTGATAGATTACTCAGTATTATAGCCTCTAAGTCCATCCAAATTGCTGTGAAGTTCATAATTTTCCCCTTCTTTATGGCTGTGTGATATTCCATTGTGTATACGTACCACATTTTTTAATACAGTCCTCTTTTGTTAGGCAGCACAATTGGTTCCATGTTTTTGCTGTTGTGAATAATGCTGCAATAAATAAGCATATGCAGGTACCTTTTTAATAGAGGATTTGAGTTCTTCTGGATATATTCCAGTAGGGCGATTACAGGGTTGTATGGAAGGTTGATTTTTAGATCTTTTAGGAATTGCCATACTTTTTTCCACACTTTTTTCTTTCAAGACAGGATCTTGCTATGTTGTCCAGTCTGGAGTGCATTGGCTAGTCACAGGCAACATCAAAGTGGACTGAAGTCTCAAACTGGCCTCAAATAATTCTCCTGCCTCAAGCCTCCAGAGTAGCTGGGACTACAGACTCATGCCATCATGTCCAGCTTACATCTACTTTTATTAATTTAATTTTTTTTTTTTTAGTTGAAGTCTCACTCTGTTGCCCATGCTGGAGTGCAGTGGCATGCTTCCGGCCATTGCAGACTCAACCTGCTGGGCTCAGGTCCTTCTATCTCAGCCTTCCAAGTAGCTGGAACTATAGGCATGTGCCACCATGCCCAGCTAATTTTTTGATTTATTGTAGAGATGAGGTCTTACCAAGTTGTCCAGGCTGGTTGTTGAACCCGTGGGTTCAGGAAATCCTCTCACCTTGGCCTCCCAAAGTGCTGGGATTATAGGCATAAGTCACCACACCTGGCCACATCTACTTTTAAATTCATAATATCAATTACTGGAAAGGGGCTTTTTCCCCCTTCACAGTAATCTTTCTTGAACAGGGATCTGCAAAGTTTAAATTTAAATTTGCTTCAAATAGTAAAATTTTTCTTGCCTTTGCAGGCTCTTGTGTCTCTCAAATAGTTTGTATAAAAGCAACTGTTGATATTACTTATGTAAGTGGGCATGCTGTGTTCCAATAAGACTTTATTTACAAAAACAGAGGACTGGATTTGGCCCACAGGGAGTAGTTTTCCAACCCTTATCCTAGACCATGTGGAGATGGTGGCTCAAGGAAACTTGTTTCTGTATAGCAGGTAATGTAGGTGATTTGAGATTGATGACTTTTATTTTTTCACTTTTGTCTCAAAAAAAAAAAAAACCAGCAAGAACAAACGCTTCCCAGTTTCATCCTTCCCACTATGGTTTGTTTTCCAACTCCCATTCCTTAAAGCCTCATTCACTGCGGTTATGCTGGTGACTACAAGCCCACATTTCCTTGAGTGCTGCTGGGAAAGAAGCTGAGACTTCCCAGAATGCGCCAGCAATCCCTGGTGAGATGACTTCAGCTCATCTCTCCACGTCTCATTGTTATGAAATGTGCCAGAGGTAACCTCTGTAATTTCTTCCAGGATATTCATAGTCTTCATGAACTGGTCTGTTATCACCCCTACCTCCCCCATTTCAAAAGTGCCTTTCCTTGGATTTTTAAGTGGAATGGGTAGCATCTTAATATTTGGCCAGGTCTTCTCCTGCTCCTGCTTCTGCTCCTCCTCCTTCTCCTCCTGTGTGTATTCTGTACATTTACAGTAGGATAACAGCCAGTGTGTTACATCAAATGATCATTGCAGCCTTTTATGCTTGCAATGTTTTTATGCAGGGCAAGAGCTAAAAGGAATTTTGTTGTTGTATGTTTAAATCGAGGTGATTCCTTCCCATTCTAGAAACTTTGTCAATGGAGTCAGGCTGGTTGGGTGGTGGTGATACAGAGAAGAGAGAATAAAGACTGTGGTTGAGACAGTGAGGCTGAAATATCTTGTTGGCTGATTATTTCTATCATGCTACATCAATTTTTTCAGAAATCTTTCAGGATACTGACTCATGTTCTTAGGCAATAGATGAAAAACTCTTTCTGTGGTAGGAAATTTAAGAAAGGTGACCCAACCCCCGTCTCCCCCCACTGGGCTGCTGCGGAGGGGAGGGAAGTAATCTCTCAAGTTTGCAAAGTGCACGGGCTCTGCAAATCTGGTCCGAGAACATTGGTATCGGCATCAGGCAGCCTGGACTTGAACTGCTGCTGCTTCAACTCACCCTGTGATTTGAAACAAGTCACTGACTCTTTGACCCTCTGGACACTAGCTCATTTCTAAGGTTCCTTTTGCTTCTGGATTCTGTTTCTTTTCTCTTTAGTTTCTGAATAAACTAGAAATTAGGCTCAGTTTTAGATACTTGGTGCTTCTGTAATATTCCCAAAATGGGGTACCTAACAAGTCGCCAGTAGGCACTCCAGCCCTTTAAAAAATGAAATTTCAAGCAACCAGTGAAATTTTTAAGCAACAAATGAAAATACCAACAGTGACTCGAGAAAGAAGAGGGGGAAGGAAGGTAAAAGAAATCCTCATTTTTGAGCACAGGACCAATCAACAAAGTGAGATGTAAAACTTGGGGTGAAAAAAACCTGGAATTCATAGTCCATGTCCTGCTGCCTTCTAGCTCAAGGACTTCAGACAAGTGCTTAGCCTCAGTTTTTTCCTCCATAAAATAAGCTTAATAATAACTGCCCTGCACACCTCAGAGGAATATTAGGGGAAGCAAATGAAGTGTTATAGGTTAAAATGCTTGGTAAGCAAATGAAACACTGCATAAATGTAGGGTGTCACTATTATTGGATGCGGTGTTCATTTGCGTTACATTCTCTGAGACTCACATATTTTCAAACCTGATGGATTTCCCTGGGGCCACACATACTCCAACACTGTGAGGATTTGGTTCTTTGGGATTTCCATTGATTAATTCTGCGCATAACTAACAGGGCATTAAAAGCAGGCAAATATCTATATTTCAAGGTCTTTATTCTCTTTCTTTTCCTTTAGTGTAATATATCAGAAAGTTTCCGTTTTAAAACAAAAGGTGCTGTGTGTTAATTTTCCTTTATTTAAAAAAAAAAAATGGAGACCTACCCTAGAGCTTCCAGAAAACAAAAGCCGCGTTATCCATGATTAAGCAAAGGACGCTACATGAGATTTGGCAGGAAGGATAACGGGTTGGGTTGTTACTTATCAAAGGAATATTTGCTGTTGGCCTTAGTATAATAATGTTAATGAGATTATTAGGTAGGGGAGATTTTCAATAAATAATTGATAAGGATTAGAAAGTGCCTTTTTCGCAAATAAACTTCAGAATAATTAATATTCATGGACTCTGTTTGTCAACAGAAAAATGTAAATGAAGAGCCAGTCCCATCTCCAGACGCTCGTCCTGAAGGACATCTGTAAGATAGGGGTAAAGTCAGGAAATCTGAATTCAGAGACCTGGCCCAGACCTCAGTCCGTGTGTGTCAATACAAGTTTTCACATCCTTGCATACACATTTTCCCATCTGTGTCTCCCTTGGAAAGAAACCCTGGAATTCAGAATTCAGGTTGCTAATCGATTGTTGGTTGCAAGTATGAAGGACAGAGGAGGTAAGAGAGAAGGCAACTTGCTAATGCAAAAGCAGTGTACTGAAAGTCACTTTTATTTCTTATTTATAATCTACATGCACACTCTGGATAATAGATGACACCGCTCATTCAGTACTTTAACTTCAAAGCAGAGAGAAGCCATGGATGACAGAGCCGGGAGCGGGAATACAAAGGTACTAACAACAAGAGGAAAAATGCCTGTTTACGGGATTGCATTTGTTAGCACGCTCTCTTCAGATATTGTTCCCCCAGGAATAGTGAGAATATGTGCAGCGCGAACAATGATTTAACATCTGAAAATGGTACTTAAAGAGTTTCTGTCTGGTAGTAATGTGATGAAGGCTTCTGAAGGGAACCTGGGGACTTCATTTCTTCTATTTATCTATATGTCTCTCTGGTTTTAGTCAGCGGTAATTGCATATTTAACCCCTCAAATAGCTTTAACCCTCACCGTGCCAACTTTTTACCCTGTATAAAATGTGCTTTTATCCCAGCAAAGGCAGACTTTGAAATTCCCTTGCCAAAAATTATTTAAATTTTTAAAAATGTGAGTGTGTGTGTGTTTGCATGAATGGATGGAAGACTGGATAGATGGAGGGATGGATGAAAAGAAGTTCTGGCAGCATTTTGCAAGAGGATTCGGGTGAAGAAACATGCCTACCTCCCTGATTTGGAAGAAGAGCAGTTAACATACAGATACTGAGAAGAATGAAAACTTAAACAAAAAGAATAAAAGAAAGAAAAAGAATGACCAAAGCAACCCACGTTTTTCTCTTGAATTCATTGTGGATTGAGCTCAGAGAGGAAGGAAAAGGCACCATGGGAAGAAGTTATAGGTGGACACTAAGTCAAGAGTACAGATTTGCTGCTTGCCTCAGCGATATGATTTTCTCAATTAGCGGTCGTTCTGGGAGGCCTGCTTAACAGCTTATGCGAAACAAATATTAACACAAATTGTATAATTACATCAAAATCCCAAATTCCTCAAAGATGCAAAATGGTTTTCCGCTAAGAATACGCGAGCAATAAAACATCCTATAGTCAAAAGACGCGCACTCCAAGGAAACCATGAGACTGGATCCGAGCGACTTTCACAGTTTATTTTCATGGTATTTAAATTATGATACCAGTGGGTATTTTTAATTAGTGTGCACTTGTCTACATAAGCCATGTTGGCAAATTTGACTCATTCATACAGTAGTTGCTGTGAAAGAGGCCAGCACAGCCTGCAGGAATTAAAATTAAAAGTTTCTGCAAGCTGTTGTCGACATGACCATATCTCATTAACTTTAAAAATGGAGATTATTTGCCTGAAAGCTTGATTTGACTAGCAGTAATCAAATATTAGGCTCAACGGAGTGGGGGGGGAGCGTCATTGTTGTGATATATACCGCTAAGTGTTTTGCAGTTCGCTTTAAATAGCAGTATAAGATTTGTGTTTTGACAAAAGGAATAGGAAAGAGAAACATAGACATATGGCCTCGAAAGTATTATTAGGACAGTTTTATTTTAGATTAAGACTCATTATTTACTAAGTTTGCTGAAGATAAATATGATTGTGCTGATTACCAATTCTTCTCTCATTAAGGAGGCAGATTAATTATCTGGAGTAGCTTCCCCTGCTTGATCAAAGTTTAAGTATTGGGAACGGGGCCTATCTCATGATTATCTTTTCTTTCTTCAACTGGCTAATTGGCATGAACCTTAAATTTGTACATTCGATTCATCCCATTGTTTTAACTAAATGTGATGAAGGGGGTTGCAAAATTGTGCGTAAAATGAACCAAAATAGAAGTGCCTTCTTCTTATCTACTCTTTAAATAGCTTGTTATTTGAATTAGGTATCTGAGCACAAAATCTCTTTTTTTTTGCCAGTAATTAAGGAGTCTAATATTGAAAACCTAAAGTTACTGAAATATGGTAGACATGGTCTCGCTTTAGATCTTGGTTTATACTTTCACACGCACAAAGGAACATTTGTAATGCATAAGGGCAAACTGTAAGATGAAGACACATTTGGGGGGAAAAGGAAAGAAAAAAGGTGCAGTTAAACAAAAGACAGAAGATAAAGTCTTATGCCTTTTTATGTCTTTGAACTGAGAACATGCTCTGCATTTTACTAAAGGAACATGAGGCTAGAATGTAAGTAACTGGTTTTTGCATTAGGCTCTCCCTGGAGGTAGCAGAAAAATATCATGTCCCTGCATGAAATGCGAATGTGAAATCTACCAGAAAGAAATATTTATGACCATTTTATGCTTGATTAGGCTTGGATGACATCTGTTAGAAGACAGGGACTGGACAAAGAGAGAGACGCTCGGGGGCAAATGTTAACGGAGTTGTTTAGACGACGCTAGGGCAGAGGCGTCCATTTACTGCCAGGCAAAACACAGGAATTGTGTTAGTAAGAGTGCAGCTGACAGGCATCCACTGTGATGGAGACACTGTAAACTGACTCCATGAAATAGTCGAATACAGCTGTTGATAGTTGCTGCACTGCCTTAGTTCATGAACAGGTATCTAGGCTAAACCCTGGTGGTCGAACTTCCAGGGCAATGCCATCTTAATAAAGTTACATAAATGTGACTCAGCTATAAAAGGAGATCATCTTCACTTTTTTGAGTGAGTTTTACAGTCTGCTCCCAGGCGGGCTTAGCAGTCCCAGGAAACATTTATGTATTTGTCTGTGAAAGGAGAATTAATTAAATCACAAACTTACCTCTGTACCCTTCCAGAACCTAAGTCTCTTTTCTTATCTCATTTCTCCTGTTTAAAAAAAAAAGAGAGAGAGAAGAAGTGTAGGTCCCTTGGTTCTATAGAAGTACTTCATCACTTTAAACAGTGCAAATGTTTGCCTAAAAATGGGGGGGGAAAAGTTTTCCAGCACTGGCAAACATTTTATCAATTGTTAAACATTTCAGCGTTAAAGTAAGTGCTGTTTGTCTGAAGAAATGGCTCTACCAAGAGTGGAGGTATGAGCAGTTATTTCATTCTGGTTTTTTTCCCAGCTTCTTTTCCTGTAAATTTTCTCTGTCTGGAATGCTGATGGGAAATGTTATTTTGTTTTTGTTTGCAGCAGTTCTGTTGTTTTGATTTTGTCTGAGTGGTATGGAAAACAGTACGTCACTTAGAGTGGGTGTTTTGTCTACCGGCCATTTGGCCATTGCACATATATTTCTCATACTTATTACATGATGACAAGGGAACTGAAAAGGCACAATTTTCCAGTTGAATTTTCTTTCCAGTTTAATAATAGTGAAAAAAGAAAACAAAGTTAATAGATTTAGCAGTTTGATGGTACTCCTAATGCGATAGCTGACTCTAGGTGGTTTTTTTTGTTGCTTCATTCCTGTGGTTCAGGAGTCTTTAGGTGAAGGTTAGATTAATGTATATATCAGTTTCTACAATAAACTGTATGTGGATAACATTTCACATTTTGCATGGAGTTGTGAAATGCTGTAATTTAAGAAGGAAAATTTATAAAAGGATAATAAGCAATTTTAGCATCATTTCTATGATTAGCTTGGGATACTCTTGCTCCGGTTTTCGGCTACATGTAATAAACCTCTATCAATAAACGTGTTATAATTAAAATGATTTGAAATGAAATTTGGATGAAAACCCAGACGACAAATCTCAAAGAATAACTTAAGGCTGTTTACTGGCTCAGTTTGGACATGCTTTATCTGAAATCATTCTCAGCATTTGCAATGTTAAGGAACATATTGCAAGAGTGTAGAAGTTAGCTCTACAAGTAAGTAATTTTTAGTGTAATACAAAAATAAAATGGAAACGATGATTAATTTTTCAATTTCTCTCTGCAGATATCTAATCATTGTACCCATGGACCGCCAAAGGCTCCTATTAAAGATTTAAAATGTAAAAGGAAGGTAGAATCCAAAAGATGGGATTTGGGATTAAATAATGTAAAATAACTGCAGGGCAGTAGTGAAGTAAAAGCTATTGGCACAATAAGAGATTCTCTTAGACTCTTTGAGATCCACTTAAAATATCAACGCCAACTTTCAGTGTCATGGATGGGATATTAATAAAATTATTTGCAGGTCCGATTAAATTATGAATCCTTGTGTTTTACCTTCCAAACATTAACTTTCACCAGAAAATAATAAAAAGTAATAATAACAACACCAACAACAGACTGTCAGAAGAATTCTATGAAAATCTACACGGGCTCTCTTATGCTTTAAATATTGCCATCTTATTAAAGGATTTTGCCTGCAGTGTCATACTAATATGTGTTGCTTCTTCCTTGAGGATTTCAGTTTTAAATGGGGAAATGCAATGTTTGGGGGTCACCTGTGTATGTGCAGCATGATTTTCTTCAAATCAAGGGAAGTTTTATAATCTGGAAGAAGGGGGACATCACCGCCTCAGTATATAAAAGCTGTCAGTGAGGTCCAGCCGGGCTTCTCCAAGCTCCGCTGTACTGTCTTTATCACTTTGCTCAGTTCCACATAATAACATCTTCATCTGAGATTGCTGTGGCACAGGGGAACTGCATTTGTTGATCAAATTTGGCTGGATAACACTGTGATCTCGTATCCTGAAGTGCGGAGATGTGCCTGGAATATGTAAGTGCAAAGCCGGCCTCTTGATTGATTGATTCTGCCTGTCACAGAACAAGATAACTGGATCAGTAAATACCCTGTGCACTTCAACATCATCTCCACAATCAAAAGTGAGGGCATCATGGGGCTGGAAAACACCGGGGCATGATGGGAATGCACACATTTCAGAAGGATCATCAAGAACATATATATGTACACACACACACACACACACACACACACACACACACACACAGAGAGAGAGAGAAAATTCTTTGTGCCCTTTTTTTAGACAAAAATAGCATAAAAAGGAATATTTTCTGTATGTTTAGAATGCTTCCTGGTTATAAAAGTAGAGTTTATTTTGCAACTGTCATCTTGGAGGTGTTCAACATTTATCATAAAAAGTTGTTATTTGAGTTTTGTTTACAGAGGAGATTTAGAATGCAGATTAGGGAAACAGAGCTGGATAAGAGGTCAGTAGTGGTCTCAAACACAAAAGGAGCTTGCACCCAAGAGTTGCTCCTATTGAAATAAACTTTTTGTTTAAACAGAGGGGCCAACACATGTAAACAAGTTGTTTAAACTTTTACTAAATTCCCAGGGAGCGCCTTTCAAAATTAGTGCAGGTTGCCAAATTTGGTGTTTAATTTCATAGAAAGTTCAAGAAAAGTTTAAAGAACGGAACTGTATGAGCCTTTGGGAGATGGGGCATTGACAAGTCCCCAGGTGTCAGACAGGATTCATGGCACCATGATGGTCTTCTTAATGGACCCCCTTGTTTATGTTGTGTCTCGTGTACCTGTCTTTCCCTCTCATAAGACTATAAGTTCCTTGAAGGCAAGGGCTGCCTTTTCTTCTGTGTATATGCCCCCATTCTCTTGAAAGACAACTCTCAACATAGTACACAACACATGGTGAGTGAGTGAAAGGAAGGGCTAAGTGTTGGACCTTCTTAAATATTTCTCAGATTCCTAGTTCTCTTGAGATAGGATTTGGTCCCCAGAATTTGGGCAGTGTTTTAACCTAGAGTTATTCGTTTTGAAAACTTAGTTTTTTCCTTAATGTCAAGCAATCCATTGAGTATTGTCCCATCTTCTGTTTTCATGCTAAGTGGAAACGAGATTAGTTGCTCAGACTCAGTTGCTCAGGTGCCTCTGTTACCACCAGCAACACAGTGACTTGATGATAATGTTGCTTTTTTATTCTACAACCTGGACTGGAGACTAATGAGGTCTGTTGCCCACCTTACTTATGAATTTTGCACAGACCTCCAAGTGATTCCTGGCATTCCATGGCCTTCTGGTTGTCTTGGATGCCTCTGGGTGGGTGATGTCTAGACCATTCTAGCTGAATCTTTTTTTCCTATTTTGTTTGGCCTGAATCAACACATACCCCCTTAGTAGTCTGCCTGCATAGAACACATGGCAAATTTAAGGCAAGGTGGGGGTTAAAATCAGTCATTAGGACAAGAAACTTCTGTCTCTGAAGAAATTTTTCCCGTGGAAGGAAGGTGTACATTAGTTAAAACAAACATTTCAATAGAGTTTTTTTTAATAGCGAAACCAGTTCTCACACTTAAGAAAAAGTTATTACCACTTTTGAAATGTCTGGTGAGTCCTTTGTGACTTACTTATTTTTTATTCAAAATGATTAAAAATGCCTTTTGGCAGAATTGGCCTCCTTTCTTAATTTTTGAATATAAAGAAAGCTTAAATGAGTTTAACGTTCTTCAAACAAAAAAATTTGTGAGGTGCTGATGATTTTAGAGAAGTCATTCTGGGAAACAGGTTTTGATTTTTTTTTTAACAAAAAAATAGCTTTCAATTTGGTAAAAGCTATTCCTAGTAACGTTTTATAAAATCATTTTCTTTTCAGGGTGTGTTTTATTTCCTTTCCATCCCTTTCAGGAAAGGGAAAGTGTTTTATTGGATATTTTTGTTTCAGTCCTTGTTTCCACTATTTTTGCCAAAATTCATGGGAGTTCACTTTCCGTTTAAATGCCTGAAATATTCCTTAAAGAATCTGCATTTGGGGATAACTAGGAAAAAATGCTATGTATATTAGTTTAGGGAAGAAAAAGTAGTTGTTACGCTGGTCATCTCTACCACTTACTTTTCCCTTTACTTTATAATTTCGGAGGCAAATAATTTCAAGTGTAGTGGGCCAGAGAGTGAGAAAGGGGGGGTGTTTGAGTTTGAAGTTCAAAGGAAGTTTGATGTTGGTTGTATGATAAAACATATCTTAGTTTCCAAGTGAGAAAGTAAGCTTTAGTCACTTAAAAAAAGAAATGGTCAGTACATTTGTTACAAGAAAACATAAAACAGTTCTCAAAAAAAAAAAATTTGCAATCCTTTGTGAAGTAGTCGTGGCTAGAAGATTTTGGTGAAAAAAAATTTCCCCTTTTGTGCGTAGACTTTCTATGCAGATGTATTTGTCTTTAAGAATGAATATTGTGTAGTTTCTGTTCAATACTGTTCACTGTTTCTAGCAAAGTGTGTTTTCTGCTTTGGAGTCAACTATGCTTTCGTCACTTTAGAGTGTACAAAGCTTATAGGCAACATCTGTATGAATTTCTAGTTCTTGCATGGAACAAAAACCATTCGAGTTGGACTACTCATTACTTCAGGCCTGTATATTTCTTTATTTTGGTGTTGAGCTGATGGGATGGAATTTAGCTTTCATCTGTGCAGGATTTTACAGACAGATTCGTGTCCAGCCAGGCAGACAGTCGGGTCTCGATCCTCTCGTCACAGTCGTCATGGTGAAGAAGCTCTTTCTCAGCACTATCTGTGGGCTGCTTTCTAACTTTGCTATTGTCGTGGGAAATAGTTTTAAAACTGATTAAAAGTGGGCAAGTGCATGGCTTCTAGGAAAATTCTGCTGCTCTAAACTGTGGGACTTACTTGTTTTGGCTGACCTCTGTAGTAAGACTGACATATAGAAACTTCATATGTAATATTTAACTTGGAATTTTACACATATGAATGATGAACAAAAGATGTTGTTGTTGTTGTTGTTGTTGTTGTTTCCCTGCCTCTCTGAAACGTGAGAAAACATCCCGCAGACAAGTTTCAACATGGGCACCCCAGGCTTGGCCGCCGGAATTGATAATTAGCCAAATTCCTTGATAACGCTGCGGAGATTGGGCCCTGAGCAGCTGCCACGTTTGCTGTGCAAGAGCGTTAATAAAAATGTTCGTGGCAGGAGGAAAGCTTACGTACAGTAGTCTGTTTGTCCTTTGCTTCTACCACCTGAGTCACAGCCAAAAAAGCAATTGTCTACTACATATTTCAAACAGATGCTGAGGGGTAGGAAGGGTGACTAGAATTCACAGCAATAAAATTCTGCTCTCTAAGTTCCCTTGGAGGAAGTGAAGTCATAAAATTTTTGCTGCTGACTTATTTGTCCAATCCTTTGAAGTATTTAACATTAATTTTGCCTACAAATCATTGGCACCTCAATTTTTCATTGCAGTATCAGGGCCTGTTAATGACAGGCCCTGGGTGTGCCTGGAAAAAAAGATTCTGGAATCTGATCTACTCATTTAACTATTATTCATGGATTATTGTTTGTTTATTTGCTTTGTTTTGAGTCGGGAGTCTTACTCTGTTTCCCAGACTGGAGTGCATTGGTATGATCACAGCTCACCTCAGCCTTGACCTCCTGGGCTAAAGTGAATCTTCTGTCTCAGCCACCCAAGCAGCTGGGACCAAAGAAGTGTGCCACCATGCCCAGCTAATTAAAAAATTTTTTTTTTGTAGAGACAGGGTCTCACTATGTTGCCCCAGCTGGTTTCGAACTCCTGTGCCCAAGTAGTCCTTTTGCCTCAGCCTCTCAAAGTGCTGGGATTACAGGCATGAGCCATTGCGCCTGGCCCATTATTGTTCTTATTCAAGTCCACTTTATGTATCTTCAAAGTTCTCTAACTCAAAAATTGTTTCTTTCATGTTTGTATTTGTTTATGCATATGATTATGGTAAATGCATTTTAGATGGTACACTGGCTTACTTTTTTCAGTTTCTTTCTGTTGCATCGCTATAGCTTCTAATGGGAAAAGACATACTGATGGTATTTGGAAGAATGATGACAGTCGTGACTGGAATAATAAATGCTACCAGGAAGATTTTATGAAATGTAAAAAATAAAAATGAAGAGCTCGACCCTCAAGTACCCTGTGGCTAGAAAGAGTATCAGTAGACAAGGTCTCCTACCTCATTTATCTGTGGGCTCTGATTAGTTAACATGTATGGCTAAAGGGGTGCCAAGTTGCACAGGAAGCTTTGTGGATTCTTTTTCCACCTATTGGTGAGTAGCAGTAGATGGGCTAGAAATTGCTTATTTCCTAGGCTTTCTAAAACAGCTATATGCCCTCTCTCCTCCCACATCCTTTCTAGTTCCTTATAGCTTCAAAACCTTGAAATGGCTTCTTTTTTAAAGAGCTTAGAAGAGACCTCAGAGAAGAAGGGAATTAAGAAACTACTGGGTCAAATCAAGCCTCAGGTGCCAAAAGCTTGTGGCTTTTAATTTCTGTATGGCAGTTTGAGGACTTCCCTGACTATACTAGCTACATAGATACATATCACCATCCCAACTCTGCATTTGCTTTTTATCATAGCATTTATTGTCAGCTGAAATTATCTCACATAGATTTGCTTATAATTTGACGCTCGCCACTGAATGTAAATTTCAGTAAAATGGGGACTTTGTGTATCCTATTCTATGCTATATCCCTGGTGTTTAGCATGTAGTAGGAACTTGGTAAATACAAAATTGGAATGGGCCGTTCCAAAATCTCAACCAAAAATCTCAACCATCTTAATGTTGAATGTCTTAATGGTACTGGCTCCCCCTTCAGTCAGAATAAAACTTCTGAGAGGATCATATTGATGATGCTCTTTTCCTTTCCCAGAAGAGAGATGAAAGCAAAGAGTGTGGTAAGCAATGATTAATCAGAATTCTGGGCTAGTATTTAGTTGCATTTGTCCTAGTATTTTGGCCAGGTTTCAGCTAAGCATCTCTTGTACCCTATAATTTAGTATATGGTTTCAGCTCTCCAAATAATGGCTTGCTAATGGTAAATGTTGTTTAACTTTCTAATTCAGGGGAGCTACCTGTTCAGCAGAATTTTTAAAATTGTAAGTGATGATTGAAACCAGGTTAAAAAGCACTTAAGGTACATTTGGCTGTTTGTTTGGCATCTACTTGGATCAGCTTGTGGCTGTCATTATTCTTTTTGAATCTGAACATAAACTGCAGGTAGGGATTTCTCTCAATTGGTTCAGAACTAAAACTTATCTTTACTAAGCTGGTTTTTCCCTTTCAGGCAAATAATGCATCATTCTTGTAGTTACTGTGGTCTGAAATGTTGACTCAGTTTCTCTAGTGCTTTCAATTATAGGAGCTTATAACTGTTGATTTGTATCTAAGTAGTAGTTCTTTTTTTTTTTTTTTTGAGTTGGAGTTTTACTCTGTGGCCCAGGCTGGAGTGCAGTAGCATGTTCACCACCCCACCCCAGCATCGACCTGCTGGGCTCAGGCGATCCTTCCACCTCAGCCTTCCAAGTAGCTAGAATTACGGGTGTATGCTACCACGCTCAGCTAATTTTTTATTTATTGTAGAGATGAGGTCACACCAAGGCTCAGGCAATCCACTCGCCTCGGCATCCCAAAGTGCTGGGATTATAGGCTGAGCCACCAAGCCCGGCCCAAGTAGTAGTTCTTGCAACTTCCCATTCCCTATAACGATGTCTGAATCTGTTGTTAAATCATACTAAAAAAAAAATTTTTTTTTTGAGTCAAGCTGTCTCTCTGTCACCCAAGCTGGAGTGCAGTGGCATGATCATGAAAATCACAGCTCATGGCAGCCTCTACCTCCTGGGTTTAGGCAGTCCTTACACCTCAGTATCCTTGATAGCTGGGACTGTAGGCCCACACCACCACGCTCAGCTAATTTCTTTGATGTTTTTTTTTGTAGAGACAAGATCTCACGATGTTGTCTAGGCTGGTCTGGAACTCCTGGGCTCAAGGAATCCTTCTGCCTCAGCCTCCCAAAGTGCTGGGACTGCAGGCTTGAGCTACCATGCCTGGCTCACACTAAATTATCATAACCACATAACAGATCTCTATATCCTCTTCTGTTTATCCCACTCATCAGAATCTGGTTATTCTCCCTAAAGCACGACTCTGATCACATTGTTGTATTTCTCCCTATTTCCTACTAAAATGAGTATAAATTCCTTTGCTTGATATGCAGGGGATAAGGTGGTATACAAGTGGCCACATATTCGTTTCCAGTCCTTTCATCAGGAGGTGGAGTCTAAGTGCCTTGTGACATTTACTCTGGGTAGCCCTTTCCGTTTGCTTTGGACAACAGAATGCAGGGGAAGTGATATGTGCCAGTTGCAAGCCTGGTGGCTTTCTCCTTTGTTCTCTAGGAACACACTTGCTGCCCCTGCTGTGTAAGGAATCTCAGGCTAGATGACTGAACGATGAGAGGCCACGTGGAGAGAGAGAGGGTGAGACAGACAGACAGGGCAGATGACTGAGGTTCCCACATCTCTAAGGCCCAGACCAGCTTCCAGCTGAATGCAGTTGCCTAAGTAACCCCCAGCCAAAGAAGAATCATTCACCTGAGCCCAACCAAAGCCCAGAATTTTGAGGAAAAACAAATTATTATTTAAGCCTACTGAATGTTAGAGTGGTTTGTTATGAAGCAATAGGTCGCTGAAACAGAAACCTTAAAAATCAAGCCTCAATTTACCTTTCCATTCTTATTCCTCATTTGCTTAGACCTTTCTAAAATGTCAGCCAAGCTTGACTCATAAACCCTCACAAATACGTGATTAGTGCTTCCCTTTGCTTACGCTGTCTTATACCTGTAACATCTTTACACACTACTTTTCTGACTGGCAGATTCCTTAAGTTCAGTTACCTCCCATTTTAGTCTTTCCCAAGCCCCTCATGACTCAGTGACTTCTGACCTCTCTCAGATTTCTGTAGTTCGATCTACATTGGCATGGGGTTAGGGGGAAGATGACAGTTAACTATTTGGGCAGGTCCCTTCTCTGTGGGGCCTTAGTTCCTATATTTGTAAAATTATCTGACTGATTTTGAAAGTCTCTTTCAGCCTTCAATATTTAGGGCAGAGCTGCCCAACACAATGTTCTGTGATGGTGAAAGTGCTCATTTATCTGTGCAGTCCTGTGGGGTAGCCACTAGTCCATGTAGCTATGGAGCACTTGAAATGTGGTGAGTGCAACTGAGAAACTGACTTTTTGTTTTTGAGTTGGAGTCTAACTCTGTCACCCAGACTGGAGTGCAGTGGCCGCTCCCGGCCACCGCAGCCTCGACCTGCTGGGCTCCGGCGATCCTTCCGCCTCAGCCTTCCAAGTAGCCGGAATTACAGGTATGCACTACCACGCCCGGCTGATTTTTTTTTTTTTTTTTAATTTATTGTAGAGATGAGGTCTTGCTGCCCGGGTGGGTCTCAAACCCATGAGCTCAGGCAATCCACTCACCTCAGCCTCCCAAAGGCGTGGGATTACAGGCTGAGCCACTGAGCCCGGCTGAAACTGACTTTTTTGTCTTTACTTAATTGTAATTAATTTAAACTTAAGTAGACACATGCAGTTAGTTGCTACGACTTGGGGTGGAGTAGTATAGTTATAGAATTCTCCAGAATTAAAGTAGAAATATCTATTTTCACTTAATACCCACAGAGGTTTATTGCTTGCTTTTCAGGATCACTTTTCAGGACCACACATATAAATGACCCAGTGGCCAAAGTTTTCTCAGTACCTGACCTCCTTCCTCTTACTATAAATTTTACCTGGCATTTAGAATCCTCACCTCCACTTAGAGCCAGTGCCCAGCCCACATTTCTCTAGCAGTGTAAATCATCCCTTTTTTGCACAGCCCAAGCAGAGACCAAGAGCCTGGTGTGGAATGGCAGTCTTTTACAAAACCCCAATAGGTCCAACTTGGCCAAAAAAGATACATACACAGCAGTGTCACTTGAAAACCAGCCGGGTAGCAAGTGCAGTGTAATGTAGTGAGAATGAAGCTGCCTTCGGCCCTTTGGATGATTGGGGACACAGTAGAGATATTGTGAAATTACCTTTTTTATTGGTTCTTGAGCCTTCTGCAGGAAATGCCTCTTCTTAAAGGAAGTGAACAGAATCCTTATGTTCGGCTTGTACTTAGGACATGCACATGACAGCTCTACACTGAATCTATAATTTAGCAGGATTGGGACCTGAGGGTGTTTTACATTTGGGTTAATATCCCTTATGAGCATAATTGTGTTAATTAGGACTTCTTTTCTTTTGCTTATGTTTACTGTCATTTAAAAAAAATCAGTAGAAAAATTGCATCCATTCTATTGCATTATAAAGTAATAATAGTATTGGTAAACTTCTCCTGTGGATCTTGTAAGATCTTGATTTTTTTTTAACCTCTTGCAAGGTAGGAGATGGAATGTGAGTAAAAAGCCTTATTGCATTTACGAACCAAAAGTTAAAGTATCATAGAAGGGACTGTTGAAGATCAGGTGGTCCCGACTGCCTCACCATACCCAATAAGGGCTATTTATAATCAAGGAGAATGTGGGTTGTTTGTGTCAAAAGCTGTCCGGGAAAAGGAATTCTCCAACCTCCCTTGATGTAGCCGGGTCCGGTCAAGAACTTACTCTTGTGTTTCACAGAATTCACTTGCTCGTTCTCTTTCCCCTGCTGCAATTTAAGACAATTTCCTCTGTCCTCTCTAGTTATAGAAAATAACTTGTTGGCATCTCCTTTGTAATAACCCGTCATATACTTGAAGGCAGTTATTAAGTCACCCCTTAGCCTTCTCTTTTTCAGGCTAAACCATCATAACCCTTTTAACCTTTTCTCGGAGGCTCCATTTTCCATCTTCTTAATCATTTTACTTGCCCTTCTCTGGATTCTCTCCAACCTTTTGCAGTTTTCTGAAAACATGGAATCAAGAAGGAGGTCCTTTCTACATTGCTCTAAGATTTTGCTGATTTTCATGCATCGAGCAGAGTTTTTCTTTTCATTTCAAAGTACTTTTCAGCTGTTTATTTCTACATTGGGCCACATTCATGCTAACCTTTCCTGACTTCGTATAGCTGGCTGTGTAACCACTGTTTACATGTATTTTGGAGTGCTCTATAGGCTGAAAGAGAAATCCAGAGATCAAATGGCTTATCTTTCAGTTGTGTTTATCTGTATTTTTGTTTGGCGTTCTTTAATAATTACTTAGATTATTTGTAACATTTTTGCAGGAGGGCATAGAGAACTCTCTCTGTTTTATTTTATTTTTCTGGTATAGAGACAGGGTCTTGCTATCTTGGGCAGCCTGGTCTCTAACTATCGGCCTCAAGTGATCCTCCTGCCTCCGCCTCCCAAAGTCCTGGGATTATAGGCATGAGCCACCATGCCTGGCCTTCTCTTATGTTTTTATATAAAGGCTATTTCTCCATTGCCTGTACTGTATATGAAAAATTTTGCCTCAGAGTGTGTATAGGGTGGGTCAGTGAAAAGGGCTCATGCTTTGAGTAATAAACTCACATTGGCTTTGTGGTCCCTGCTCACCCCTATCTCTGTGTCGTTGTCACCCATACCAGGATGACATGAATGCCTCAGAGGGGACAACTGAGGGGGCTTCCTGACTGCACCTGCACGTGTCCTCCCCTTGAGCACTCTTTATTATGTCATCGCTTTATACCTTCTAACAGGCTCAGGCTCTGCGGTAAATATATAAATATGCTTTTACATATTTATCTACTACCCGATTTCCCCCTCACCTTTTAGAGTAGAAGCTTCATGAAGACAGGGAGCTTAACCAGCTTCTTAATCCACCTTTGTGTCACTAGCATGTAACTAGTAAAGAGTTCCAGATGGAAGGCAGGAATAAAAATGAAGGAACAGCTTGGTATCAAAAGATTTGCATTCTTGTCTTCGTAATGCCATGGGTTAACTGTGTGACATTGGACAATCCACTTAATAGTGCTGGCATTCCTTTCTTCTCCTGTTTAATGAGTAGGTTAAAGGATGTGTTCTAAAAGTTCTATAAATCTCTTCAACTCTGCCCCTTTACAACTACATTCAGGTTTAATGATTGGACTTAATATCTACCTTTTTGTGGTACAGGTGAATGGATAACATTTCAATTTGTATTTGAGTCATCCATTTCAGACAAACTTTTTTTTTTTTTGAGTTGGAGTCTCACTTCATCGCCCAGGCTGGGGTACAGTGGTATGCTCACAGCCACCCCAACGTCAACCTGCTAGGCCCTTGCGATCCTTCTGCCTCAGCCTTCCCGGTAGCCAGAACTATAGGCACATGGTACCACACCTGGCTAATTTTTGATTTATTGTAGAGACAAGTTCTCACCAAGTTGCCCGGGCTGGTCTTGAACTCACGGGCTCAGGCAATCCACTCGCCTCAGCTTCCCAAAGTGCTGGGATTACAGGCTGAGCCACTGAGTCCAGCCCAGACATAAACTTTTTCACACTGCCATATCTTTTTAATGTTGTCAATATTTTGGTCCTGGGTCCAATGAACTATTTTTAAAAAGCACTTAGAATTTGAAGGCATTCAGAATCAAGAAGTTCTTTCTGTATTATAGTATCTCCCAGTCCTCCCCTCCCCACAACCTTCTGAACCATCTCCTGAGCTCTGTGTTCCAACACTCCAGAAACCTGTTTGAAAATCTATACCTACTTGGTTGTTTTATCAACATTCTCCCGGTGGTCTGCAACTGAGGTCTGATCCAGATCTGAAGCACTTGATTTAATTAAACAAAAATGGCATCACCCGCTTTGTTCCTCTGCATTGGAGGTGTGTGCTCAAGCACTCTCTTATGCTTCTCCTGTACCCCTGAGCCAGGCAGTATTTCTTTTCATCAGACCTCAAAACCAGCTTTTACCCAGATACCTCACGGTCAAGGCGTGTGCTTGTTCCCCAACTATTCAGTCTTTTTTTTTTTTTAAGAGTCAGAGTCTCACTCTGTCACCCAGGCTGGTGTATAGTGGCATGATCATAGCTTACTGCAGCCTCAAACTCCTGGGCTTAAGCAATCCTTCCATCTGCGTCTACCTAGTGGCTAGGACTAAAGACACATGCCACCATGCATGGGTTTTTTTTTTTTTTTTTTGGTACAGGGAGGGTCTCACCGTATTGCCCAGGCTGGTCTCGAACTCCTGGCCTCAAACAATCCTTCTGCCTTGACCTCCCAATGCACTGGGATTACCCACATGAGCCACTGTGCCCGGCCTGGCTTTTCAGTCTTGGTTGGCCAGTATCTCTTCCCACCTCATTGTGGCAGGCAAAACCAATTATTGCCCAGGTGTGCTGAGCCTGAGTAGCCTAGGAGACCCACCATGTCTCTCCTTTTATTTCCTGGCTTTCTGGTTGTGTATGGAAGCATAGAATTATATAGACTTTGCCTTCTTCTTTGCCCATTTCATAAATTCTGGACGTCAAACTAGCCTTTGAGTACTAAGATTCCATTGGGTGGTATTAAGTTACTTGTCATGCTTTGGCCTCTGCCCATTACACAGGGCTTATCCTCTGGCTTCCGCATCATCATTCCAAGACCAAATTTCACCAGCTCCCTCAACACTCCAGCTTCTGACACCTCCATGCCTTTGTACACATTAGAGTCATTCTAGAAAATAGCCTTCTCTTGTTCCCTCTAGTCCTAAGTTCTTTCATTTTTGAAAAGCTTTCCCCCTTCCTCCTCTCTGGTGCGCCCCTTCATCGAAGCACAAACCCTACGGGGTTGTGGTTGATGACTGACTTAGGGCCTCGAGTCTGGCAGTAGTGTCTTTACCTCTCTGTTCTCCCTACTGGATGGTGATATGTGCTGAGTGCAGGCAAAGAAAGCGATGGAGAGAGGGAAGAAGGAATGCGGGAGGGAAGCAGGAAGTAGACCCCATTCCTCAATTCCACAGCCTTGGGTAACAAAATTCCTAGGTTACTCACCTTCTCTTGAAAACCTGTCATTTTTGCCAGAGCTGCTTCCCTTTTCCTGGGGAGGCTTTGCTCTCAAAGATCACTCAGTCGTTCAGCAATTCTCCTTATTTCGTTCTCAATTAAATGTTCATCGCTGGGCTATGTCCTCCCTGCAGGAGAGATTGCTGTCAGACAGGCAATCAGAGAGAACCCCAGCTGAGCCCTGCCTCCCTCACCAAGAAGTTCATGGCCAAGCTATTTTTACTTAGCAAATAAGGGCTTGTTTTTGTTGATTGTCCACAAGCACAAGCAGGAAAAATATCACCCATTTGCTTCACAGTTACCTGCGCTGTGGGGCTGTCTTATCTGTTTCACTTCTGTTTCCCTTGTGGGCTTTTCACCGTTTTTTAGAAGGAATGTGAGCATGGAGCTGTGCAAGATACGGCACCCTGAATGTGGGTGGGCTCCATGTTTTGCCCTATAGGGCAAAGAACATGATGTTAGATTGTAGCTGAAGGAAAAAAACGGCAAATGTCTCACTTGGGTCCTCTCTAAATCACAGGTCTGCCAGGTAAAAACTTAGATGTTGCTTGCAAGTGACACAAAGGATTTCTTTCAATGTTGTTTAGCATGAGTGACCACTGCAAAGAGCTTCTACACTGCACTGTCCAGTATGGTAGCCACTGGCCCCATGTGGCTGTCAAGCACTTAAAATATGACTTGTCTGAATTATAATGCAAAAAATACTCTCAACTTGAAAGGCTTAGTAGACAGTATTTTTAAAAGAGCACAATATTTCATGGACAATTTCATGTTGATTACACATTGCGGTGCTAGTATTTTAGAAATACCAGGTTAAATAAAAGATATTTGATGTTAATTTCACCTGTTTTATTTTACTGTTTTCAAATATGGCTACTAAAAAAATATAAATTCTATATATGGTTCACATTATATTTCTCTTGGGCAGTGCTGTACTAAAAACATAAGTGTCAGATTGTGTTTTTTTTAGGGGGGGGTTAGAGTCTCACTCTGTTGCCCGACTGGAGTGCAGTGGCCACTCCCGGCCACTGAAGCCTCGACCTGCTGGGGTTCCGGCAATTCTTCCGCCTCAGCCTTCCAAGGACCTGGAATTACAGGCGTGCGCTACCACGCCCAGCTGATTTTTTGATTTATTGTAGAGATGAGGTCTCACCAAGTTGCCCAAGCAGGTTTCGAACCCGCGGGCTCAGGCAATCCACTCACCTCAGCCTCCTAAGGCGCGGGATTACAGGCTGAGCCACTGAGCCGGGGGGCTCAGATTATATTTCAAAGGACAACGGGTGTTGCTTAGTTTATTTGGATTTTCTAAGTCTTACTTCTCTTTTGTACACTGGACTACCTTTAAAAATACATGTCATGATAAAGACATGGACTTTGGACTGAGACAAACCTGTTTCAATCCTAACTCTTTGTTTGTAGCCTACATGCAGCATCTTACACTCCCTCACCTGTGTAAAATGAATAGTGCCCTCCTGACCTCACTGTGGTTAGGTAAGGGATAATGCAGTGATTTTCTAGTAATATTATGAGACATTTTGTTACGATAATTTTCCCCAAATTGACAAATTCAAATTTTCTATTTTTGAAATTTTATTGCAAATGTACACCCCTCCCCCAAATAACAAACCATCCCTTGGCACCTGTTACAATATGTCTGCCAGGTACTGGTAATGGCATTGTGATAGCTAATGCTTCCTGAGAGCTACATCCCAGACAGTGTCCTCTCCAGAATAGCCTCATTTGATCTTCACAACAACTCCTAAAGGGAAGATCTATTATTATCTCAATTTAATAGCTATAGCCACTGAAGCACAGCAAGGTTGGGTGACTTGCCCAAGGTCACACACAGCTAGGCATTGAGCCCTGGCTGTTTGACCCCAGAGCCAAGTTCTTTGCCTCTACCTAGTATTACCCACCAGTGAGGAGACAGAACTGAAGAACCAGTAGCCAATGAATACTTACAGAAATTATGCTTTTCAAAGTCATATATTCTTGTGATATTGTAGTATGTTCCTAAAATATTTTTGCTTAGAATGTTTTTCCTAGTTGTATAGTAGGCTTAACTATCTCTTGGTATTAGAATTTTCCTCAAAAAATTGCATTGATTCCCAGGTGCTTCACAGACTGAATCAAGCTTAAGAAATTCCAGGATAGAGGAGGAATGAGTTTGAGTGATCAGTTGCACAGCATGGTAACCACAGTTAATAATAATGTATTATATATCCCTCAGTGGCAAAAAAGAGAAGATTTTTTTTTTTTTGAGTTGGAGTCTCACCCTGTCACCCAGACTGGAGTGCGGTGGCCGCTCCCGGCCACTGCAGCCTCGACCTGTGGGGCTCCGGCGATCCTTCCGCCTCAGCCTTCCAAGTAGCTGGAACTACAGGCACGTGCTACTATGCCTGGCTACTTTTTGATATATTGTAGAGATGAAGTCTCGCCAAGTTGCCCAGGCGGGTCTCGAACCCGCGGGCTCCGGCAATCCACTCACCTCGACCTCCCAAAGCTTTGGGATTGCAGGCTGAGCCACTGAGCCTGGCCAAAAAGAGAAGATTTTAAATGTTCTCAACACACACACACAAACACACACACACACACACACACACACACACACACACCTTACAAAACTGATAAGTAGGTGGGGTGATGGATATGTCAATTAGCCTGATTTAATTTTTCTCCAAACATCACATTGTACCACATAAATACATACAATTATTATTAGTCAATTTTTAAAAAGAATGCAAGGGAAAAAAATTTCAACATAGAACTATATGGGAAAAAATGGATTTTACAATATCTAGACCCTAGACCGCAATAAATCCTTTGCTTTGTGTTTGAGGGCCTTGTGTCAGTTATACATAATCACTCTGGCACCTAATATGTTACGTCCCATATGTATATGGTAGGGGCTCAATAAATGTTGTTGATTAATGTTTATAGCAGTGCCTCTGAAAACACTCCTTTGGAAAGGAAAGTCTACGGTATTTAACATTTACTGTCGTTTACTCCATTAGATTGTCTGACTTGTGATGTGGCTGTGCTATCTCATTATGTCTGATTGTCTCTTTGAATAATTTGCTTTGATCAGAGGTGAGCTTTGAATGGATTTACTTTTTTGTTAGCCTGGAATCCACCTCTTTGCCTTAATGCGACACACCTACTCCCCCCCACCAGCAGAGACAACTGGGCCATTCCATGATGTGTGTCTTTAGTTGGCGTTCCACGTTTAATCAAGAGGATTAGAGGGTATTGATGTCGTTTTTTTTTTTTCAAGTAATGTACTAATACCTAGGTCGGGTGGGGATGATTGTGGGGGTTAGGGGGTGGGACTCTGTGGTCAAAGTTCAAAGCCTGCCAGTCATTTGGAAAGTTGAAATGTGCTTGGTGTTGGGCTAGAATCATTAGGAGGAAATATCTGCAGACCTGGAAAAGTCCCTGGAGAATATTTAATTCAAGAATAAAGGTTGGGATTGATGAGAGCTCAAATAAAACCTGGCAGCCACAGCATTCTACTGTCTTTTGGCTCCTTCTCTCCTCCTGCTGGTGTATTCACTAGTCTGAGTGCTTCTCTTGAGGGTCCTCAAGGAGAGGGGCAGCTTGGGAGACATCGGTGCGTTCGAGTCGCAGCACTTTGCCAGGTAGCCCTCTGTGCCTTTAACAGGTTGGTAAACAGAAAGCAGGATGTGCTTATCTGAATAGCGACAACAGTTGTAAGCACTCAGTCACAAAGTTCAGCGTTCTGGTTTTTGATGGCCCACGTGGAGTTTTGGGAACTGGTGACTTGGGGTGTGGAAGGGGATGGGGCGTTTGGCAGGAACTTGCTGGGTTATTAGGCAAAGACTCTGAAGAATATAAGAACAGGAAGGAAGCACAGAGCCTTTCCACTCCACCCTTTCTGTTGCTGCATTTAGGTAAACTGAGGCCCGGTCAACAAGAATGTGTGTTTGAATAATAGCAAAAGCTTACCTTTATGGTGTGCCAGGTGCTGGGTTCAATTCTTTTTATGTGCTCTCTCCTTTCATCTCTGCCACAACTCTGTGAAGTAGGTACTAGTATTATACCCATTTTTCAGATGAGGAAACAAGACTTGCCAAGGGTCACATTACTTTCTCTATTTCGTAGAACTGGTAAGTTCCAGAGCTAGGATGTAGAGCAGGTCTCAAGGATCCCAGTCACGTACTGTGCAAGATTGCACATGTGTGTGCAATGTGCACACGCGTTTTCCCTTGCTGTGTCATAAATCACCCCAAACGTAGTAGCTTGAAACAACGTAGATTTATTATCTCACGGTTTCTCTGCAGTCCAGGCATGGCTTAACTGGGTCCTCTGCTCAGGGTCTCACCAGTCTGTAATTAGGGTGTCAGCCAGAGTTGAGATCTCAGGCTCAGGATTCCCTTCCAGGCTCACTGGTTGTCGGCGGGATTCTGTTCAGGCAGTAGGACACCGAGGCCTGGAGCTCAGGGACATCGTCCACTGTCTCCTGCCCTGCGACCATCTCCACAGTATGGCCCTTTGCTTTCTCAAGGCCAAGAAAAGAATCTCTCCGTCTTCAGGGCCAGCCTTGGTCCCTCTTTTAAAAGGCCCGCCTAATTAGGACAGGCCCACAGAGGGGAAACCTCTCTTTTGATTAACTCTGAGTCCACTGCTGAGGGACTTTACAGCTGCAACATCCCTTTTGCCACACAACATAACAACTTACGAGTCATTAAAGGAATTCTCTTCCACCCCATTTGCGGGTCCTGTTGTAATACAAGGGTGTGGGTCCCTAGGGACCATCTTCGTCCTCTGCCCACCACAGTCACCATTATCAACAATTGTTCTCCAGCTTCCTGGAGGAGAAGAGAGGAGGAGAGAGAGCTAAGTGAACTCAGGGATTGCTGTGGCACAAGAGGGGTGGCTAGACCAAGAGACAGCAGGGAAGGCGGTGTTTGGGATGCTTGGGCACCCAGCCTTGTATTCAGAGCCTGCTTCTGCCATTTCCTAGTCCTGGGATCTGAAAGAGGCTGCTTATCTCCCCTTATCTCAGTTTCCTCATCTGTAAACTGCAGTGCATGTACTTCCTAGCATTTTGTGGTGATAAAGGCAATAGCATAAAGCGGAGCTTGGCATGTAGTAGGGGCTTGTCAAAGGTCGCCTGTTATTAATAATATGATCCGTGTGTCCAGTTTAAAGGACACAGGTAAATCTAGACAGAAATATGAAGTTGGGTCGTTTTCCTGAGGTTGCTAGAAGCATGTGCCTCTGAGATAGCATTTGAGTGAGTTCCCAAATTTAGGGTAGGCACAACTGACGAAGCTATAATAATACTGCAATGGTTTTATTTGCTCTAAAGCAGCACACTTACCTGTGGAAAGAGTCATAGGGATATAGGAGGAAGAAGAATACCCAGGAGTAATCAGGAGCCTTCCACTGGGATCCATCTTGTCCGTAATTCTCAGCTTGGACAATTACTCAGTTCTGTAGGCCTTGAGTTTTGTGTCTGTAAAAAAGAGCACTGGGAAAAGATAGATCATGGGAGTGTGGACTATCTAAGGTGCCTAGGGAGTCTGAATGTCATGGTGCTATTGGCAGGTTTTCTGTGCAAGGTGTGTTCAAAAAATAATTGAGGGTTTCATTAATTCTGTGCATAATAAAAGCATAGGCAGGCATCCTTTGATGGAAAGAAACTGAAGGAAGTCATTTTGCTAAACTGCTGGGCTTTACACCTTTGTCTTTCTGTCCAGTGCAGAGGTGGCCGTGTTCCTTGCCCTCCAGACTTTCCTTTGTGCTTCTTCCCAAGTGGTTTCTCTTTAGGTCTTAGTGGACATCAGGTCCTTGGGCAGACAGAGAGGAGCAGCACTCAGAATCTCTTTGTTCTGTTTCCC
Organism: Cephalopachus bancanus; assembly: GCA_027257055.1. NCBI lineage: Eukaryota > Metazoa > Chordata > Mammalia > Primates > Tarsiidae > Cephalopachus > Cephalopachus bancanus. Next base: position 1,824,236 of record JAPVLO010000214.1, on the reverse strand, counting down.
CACAATCAAAACTTATTGGGGTAACCCCTTAGGGTCCTCTCCCACTGTGGGAGATTTTCTGTCCTCTCAATAAATCCTGCTTTCTTAAAAAAAAAAAAAAAAGCTTGTTAGGCTGGGCTCAGTGGCTCACGACTATAGTCCCATCACTTTGGGAGTCAAAGACAGGAGAATTGCTTGAACCCAGGAGTTTGAGACCAGCCTGGACAACATAGTGAGACCTCATCTGAAAAAAAGAAAAACAAAAAATACGAAAATTAGCCAAGCATGGTGGCAAGAGCCTGTAGTTCCAACTATTCTGGAGGCTGAAGTAGAAGGATCGCCTGAGCTCAAGAGGTTGAGGGTGTGGTAAGTCATGATCACACTACTGCATTCCAGTCTGGGTGAAAGCTGGGTGACAGAGTAGGACCCCTGATCCTCCCCCGCAAAAAAAGATTCTCTCCATTCCCACATTGAACATTTTGTCTCCCAGGCTGTAATCTAATCAGGTAGACACCACAACCGTGCCAAACTCAACCTGTTCCCACAATGAGCTAGGTAAACTTCCTACCATATTATGAATCTTGACATATGTTCTAATAGTTACCAATTTAATTCCTATGGGCTACAGTCTGGGTCTAGACAAAACAAAGTCAATAATGTATATCATGAACAACATCCACTCGTGGCATGTACCTTGCAAGGGGTTGTTATATTAATCTCCCAAACAAATTTGTGCCCCAGGTGGTAGTATTCCCATTTTACAGGCGAGGAAACTGAGACACCGATAAGTCAAATAACACGGTAACAAGGGACTAAGCGGTAATTTGAACCCAGATGTGGTATGTGCTAAAGCCTGTGCTCCTAACCAGCAAGGTAAGCAGCTTTAAAACTATTGTAATAATCTTAAAACTTGGGAGCCTGCTCTTGACCCCTGCCATGCCTTCCCTTTCCCTCTCCAGTATTGAGAATGTTTAACAATCCAGGAAGTTGAAAGATGGGGGTACTGCAATTAGCTTGAGAGGGCCAATAGCCTGAGGGGATAGAAAAAGAGAAAAAAGAGGCTCCAGCCAGGTAGACCCCACCACCATGCCAAATTCGCAATGTTGAACTAGAGGAAAATCAGATTACAAATGATACTTCTAATCTGCTTGTGGTAAAGATTCATAACTGGAAAATAAGCATGTGACAGTTCCTCGTTTCAGTGTAAACTTAATTCATTAATTAAAATTATGGTGTTTTTGTTAACAGAGGGGATACTATAGCAATAATAATAAGGAATGGTTCTTGGAGGGAATGTAAAAAGATGTTAGAAATGTGTGCTTTGGGAAGTTGGAGAATGTACTTATAGTTAAGGATTAATTTTCACTCACAGAGATCAAAAAGGTCTCGATGAGTAAGATAAGTATCGAGTTTCAGGGTTGTTGTGTGTTTTTTTTTTTTTTTGCCTCCTGCCAGACTGTCTGAAACTTATCTCAAGTATCATGGTAAAAAGAGAAGTGGCGGATAGACACAAAAATGTAATAGATATATTGTAGGGGTAGAATATGAACTGCCTTCCTAAATACATATCAGAAGGAGAATTTATTCCAGTTGAGTAGGCTTAATGATATAATTTTACCATATTAAATCATAATTGCTCTTTAAAAGAAAATAGAGATGCATGCACTGTCACTTTGAGGGCATCCCACTACATTCAGATAGCATCCTCCCTAGTACTTGTTGATTTCACCCTTATCTCCCACCAGAGCCAATCTGTGGCTTTCCTTTGGAAATTGGGTGGGGAGAGAGGAAAAGAAGGAAGAATAGTCTGAGAAATCAAAGAGTGCCTGTCAAGCAATTGCCATGGCTTTGGCAAAGCCATTTCCCACTATTAGGCTGCCAAGCTAAAGCTTACAAATAGATGGCACTTCTGATTATATGGAATCTAATTATTTTTAGAAATTAGATCATGTATCAAGATGATCTGGACACCTGGATTAGTCAGGGACTAAATAAGTTGCATTGTTATGGATATTGATAATTATTTTAGGAAAGGCTAATGACTGCTTTTATAATTAAGGGAATTCCAATCCTGTGGCATTCCTTCTCCCTACCAAAAACAGGAGATGGGAGTGGGAAGAACAGAATGATGGGAGACATGCATTGATTGCATATTTGCATGAAAACAGGTTAGAGTTGAAATCATGCATTTCGGGTTTTTTTTTTTTTTTTTTCGTTGAGGGTCTCACTCTGTGGCCCAGGCTAGAGTGCAGTGGCACAATCATGGCTCACCACAGCCTCAGCTCCTTGGGATCAAGTGATCCTTCCACCTCAGTCTCCCGAATAGCTGGGACCACAGGTGTGCCCCACCACATGTGACTAATTTTCTTATTTTTTGTAGAGATGAGGTCTTGCTATGTTACCTAGGCTGGTGTTGAGTTCCTGGGCCCAAGTGATCCTCCTGCTTTAGCCTCCCAAAGTGCTGGGATTACAGGCATGAGCCACCGTGCCGGACCAAAAGAATGCGTTTAGTTTTAACAGAATCTGATATTATATCATGAGTTGAATTAGATGGAAGCATAATTCCACGAATGTATCACCTGCACCTGAAAGTATGAACTTACGTATCTGCTTTTTTCTTTTTTTTTTTTTTTTGAGTTGCAGTCTCACTCTGTCGCCCAGACTAGAGTGCAGTGGCCGCTTCCGGCCACCGCAGCCTCGACCTGCTGGGCTCCGGAGATCCTTCCGCCTCAGCCTTCCAAATAGCTGGAATTACAGGCATGCGCTTACCACACCTGGCTGATTTTTTGATTTATTGTAGAGATGAGGTCTCGCTGCCCAAGCAGGTCTCGAACCCGCGGGCTCAGGCAATCCACTCACCTCAGCCTCCCAAAGGCGCGGGATTACAGGCTGAGCCACCGAGCCCGGCTCTGCCTTTTTTCAATAGCACACAAAATAATACTGAACTTATTTGACAGATAAAAAGCATAAATGTAGTTTTTAAAAGCTTTTATTATTATCTGCTACGTATACTACTTGATACATAAAAGAATATACCATATTTCATTAAACTTTCTGGAAGACCTTTGTTTTATAAACCAGTAATAAAGTAAAAATATAACTAAGTCAGGTAATACATAATTTTTTCTTATCTCTGACTTTTAAGAGGCATCCCTTTATGCCAGACAGGTTGACTAACAAATAAATACATAAATACAAATACAGATTTTAAAAAGAGGCACCCCAGTTTTGGAGGTGTCAAAATGAAAACAAATGAACAGTGCACCTTCGAATTAACTAAACAGAGCAATATGACATGCTTGTAAGTTATAAAGCATAACATCCACAGCATTCATGAACATCCTCACTTCCAGCCCAAGAACTAACTGCCATTGCTTATAACCTGCATTTCCTCCCTGAATCTAGGTTGCTACCACTTTGCTTCTTAATCTTTTTGTTCCTTTAATTGGAGTCTCGCCCTATCGCCCAGGTTGAAGTGCAGTGGCACGCTCACGGCCACTGCAGCCTCGACCTGCTGGGCTCAGCCGATCCTTCTGCCTCAGCCTTCCAGATAGTCGGAACTATAGGCACGGGCCACCAATCCCGGCTTATATTTTGATTTATTGTAGAGACGGGATCTCACCAAGCTGTCCAGGCTGGTCACAACTTAATCATTTGTAAACTCTCTTTCCTGCTCAATTCAGAACACCCCAGTAGAGGCTGTGTCCTCTACCACTTCACCTTCAGTGCCTAGCACAGAACCTGCCCCAAGAAGTGTTGGAGAACTGTTATTGACTAACTGGACAGACACATTATCTGAGGCATTTCCACATTCTCTTTGCTCCTTAAGGTCTGGTTTAGACACCAGTTTTTCTAGAAAATCTCTAACGTCCTGAACTGGAATTGATTTTGCCTCCCTTTTGAACTCTCTTGGCAATTTATCATTACTCGGCCTACTGTATATAGACCCCTTCTCATTTTGGTTCTAGGTCTTCACCATGTCTGCCTTCGTGCTGGACTGGCAAAAGTAAGATTCCTGTTCACTGTAGTTTGGTTATTCTCCCATTCCCTGGCATAATAATAAAAGATAATCATGGATTCAATAGTACTTTGCATATATTCTCAGCAAATCTTTGTAAGTTGAGGTCAGTACTAAAAGTAGTCCCATTTAACAGATGAAAAAACTGAGGCCAGTGCTTATAATCACTTACCCCATAGGCATATGTCAAAGGAGGGAAGACGATGCTGCATATAAATTATTTTGCTTTAGCATTCTTCAGTTGTTGTTCAAGTCCCTGTGTTTATTCTTGGGTATGAGGTGGAAAAAAATTTAATAAAAACAAATGCAAGTCTTCTCTAAGAGTGAGATCGAATAACTTTTTTTAAATGTTTGAAACATTGATAGTTTCATCTTATCTGCCTAACTTTTCATTGACTTTCATTTATTCCCTTATTGATTGATTGATTGATTTTGAGTTGGAGTCTCACTCTGTCGCCCAGACTGGAGTGCAGTGGCCTCTCCTGGCCACCGCAGCCTCGACCTGCTGGGCTCCGGCGATCCTTCCACCTCAGCCTTCCGAGTAGCCGGAATTACAGGCGTGCGCCACCACGCCCGGCTAATTTTTTGATTTATTGTAGAGATGAGGTCTCGCTTGCCCAGGCGGGTCTCGAACCCGTGGACTCAGGCAGTCCACTCACCTCAGCCTCCCAAAGGGGTGGGATTACAGGCTGAGCCACCGAGCCTGGCTCCCTTATTGATTTATAAGAGAATATTATGCACCATAAAAATGAGACTTTATTTCTAGGTTCTGTTATGTAGACATTTCCCCTGTGTTTTAGTGATCTTTTACCTTTGCTATACTATCTTACTTATACTCAGTTTTGGTTTTTTGTTTTGTTTTTTGTTTTTGAGTAGACGTCTCAGTCTGTTGCCCAGGCTGCAGTGCAGTGGCAGGGTCACGGCAACCACAGCCTTGACCTGCTGTGCTCAAGCAGTCCTTTCACCTCAGCCTTCCAAGTAATTGGAACTACAGGTGCGCACTACCATGCCCAGCTAATTTTTTGATTTATTGTAGAGATGAGGTCTTACCAAGTTACCCAGACTGATCTTGAACCCCTGAGCTCAAGCAGTCTTCTCACCTCGGCCTCCCAAAGTGCTGGGATTACAGGCTTGAGCCACCATGCCCGGCCCATATTCAGTTTTGATACAATTATATTTATCAATCATTATGTTTGGGAATGTATTCCCACTTGTGAGATGACACAAATTTTTTTTTTTTTTTTTTTGAGTTGGAGTCTCACTCTGTCGCCCAGACTGGAGTGCAGTGGCCGTTCCCGGCCACCGCAGCCTCGGCCTGCTGGGCTCCGGCGATCCTTCCGCCTCAGCCTTCCGAGTAGGCGGAACTACAGGCGGGCGCTACCACGCCCAGCTAATTTTTGATTTATTGTAGAGATGAGGTCTCGCCAAGTTGCCCAGGCGGGTCTCGAACCCACGGGCTCAGGCAATCCACTCACCTCAGCCTCCCAAAGGCGCGGGATTACAGGCTGAGCCACCGAGCCCGGCTACGAATTTTTTTTTTTTTATAACTACTTTCAAAATAAATGAAATATGGCTAGGATCTTAGAAGCACCTCCCTACCTTGATACAATCATTTATTTAACCACCACTTTGTGGACAGAGATGAGCAGGACTAGAAAATGTTCCTGGTTTCAGGAAAGTTATAATCTAAAGGAGAGGGATAAATATCACACAAGTAAGTAGATGGATATACATACTATTTTTAGATGGTGGACTTGCTGAGGGAATGGCGGGACAGAATGATGGGGGCTATTGATGGTGGAGAGATGGTACAATTTCAGCAGATAGTTCCAGGTTGCCTACCGTGTTCAGATACTAGGAAGGGCATGCTTAACAGCCCTGATGAGGGAAGGGGATCATGAAGATAGCCAGAGTAGCAGAACTGTGAGGGAGAATGACTCTAGGGGAAGGTAGACAGGAAGGTAGGGGCAAGACCCGGAACCGGAAAGCCAGGCTTTGGAATTTGGCTTTTTTCCTGAGAGTCGTGAGAATCCTTTGCAACGGCATGATCGGATGTGCGTTTTCAAAAGATCCCTCTGGCCACTAAGTGGAAGAGAGATTTGAGGGGAGCAAGAGGGAAGCAAAGGGAGGCTTATGGAGGAAAAATGTGCCCACTTGGCACAGACCCCAAGTGTCCTGTAGATGCAAGGTTAGGCTAAGATTTCCCCAAGTGGGAAGGAAGGCATGGTTGCTGCAGCTGAAACGCCTGGCCATTCAGGCATCCAGAGTAAATGCTGGCTTGAACCTGGAGCAGAGAGGGGCTTTTGTGTGAGGGACTGTTCAAAGGCAAACTGGACAGGTGGCAACCTTGCTTGCTTGGCGCCAGCAAGTACAGCCACGCTCAATGGTGATGGATGGCTTCACATTGTTCCCTGTGCCTTGCTCACAGGCGGGAGGAAGACTCGGCCCCTGGGGACAAGGAGGAGCCTGGGCCTTTCCTTGCACTCTGTCTTCCCCTCTGTATTCTAGCCAAGATGTGAACTTTTGTGTTCTAGCTGCGTGGCCACCGAGAAATCTCACTCTTGTTAGTTATGCTCTTGTTCACAGTCCTGGTATTGATAGTTTTACACATTTTAAACTCAGAGTGTCTGAATTTCAAGTAAAATAAGACCACTAGAATAGTTTGTAAAGCATAGTGGAGGATTTTTTTTTAAAGAATTGAAAGTGTGACTACATGCAATTTATTGTTATAATCCTCCCTTTCGTGAAGGTGCACAAACATTTTTTGCCCAATCAGCATTTTGTTTTTTTACTCTTCATTTTGTAAATGATTCTTTCCCTGGACTTCCCAATCTCCAGAGACAACAGTATTTCCCTTGAAAATACAGAGGGTGAACTGGCCCTGTGTGTGTTTTCTAAGTGTTGGTTTTCGAAGACATTCTCATGAAAAGGACTAGTATTGCTAAGTCATTTTTTCATATAAGGAGGTCCATGTTTGGGCATTGAAATTAATTTCCCTTATCTTGCCATACAAATAGCCACCCTGGCTTCTTTGATTTATTACCTGGTATGGTTCAGCGGCACTAAAAACAGAGGACGGGAAGACATCACCTTTACGTGGCATCATTAGTCACAGCATTAAAAGCATCACCCTGAAGGGACTGCTTCTCCCAAGCTCCCACGTGCCATGACAGCACCCTGCCTGTTCTCTTCTGTGCGCTTGAGACATTAGGCCCGTCCGTGACTTCCAGGTTGCATTTTTCATTTCCTAGTAAGTTGCTGCTATCCAAACATCTTTTCTGTCTTTCCTCCCTAACATAGTGTAAAAGAACTTTCTAAAATGTAAATATAATATCTGATTAAAGACAAGCTACTGACTGGGAGAAAATATTTTTAAATCGCATTTCCAACAAAGGACTTGTATATGGAATATATAAAGAAGCTTCAGACTCTTCGGTACAAAACAAACAAACAATACCCAAATAAAATATGGGCAAAAGACGTGAACAGAAATTTCACCAAAGAAGACAGACAGAAGGCAAATAAGCATATGAAAAGTTGTTCCATATTATTAGACATTAGGAAGATGCACATGTAAAACCCTAAGGAAAGGGAAGGAAAAAAAAAACCAGGATAAGATACCACTATACATCTATTAAAATGGCTAAAATGCCTGGGCGCGGTGGCTCAGCCTGTAATCCCAGCACTTTGGGAGGCTGAAGTGAGAGAATTGCCTGAGCCTAGAGGTTTGAGACCAGCCTGGGCAACTTGGTGAGACCTCATCTCTATAATAAATCACAAACATTAGCCGGGTGTGGTGGCGTGTGTCTAGTTCCAGCTACTTGGAAGGCTGAGGCAGAAGGATCACCTAAGTCCAGCAAGTTGAGTCTGCCATGGCCATGAGCGTGCCACTGCACTCCAGCCTGGGCAACAAAGAGTGAGACTCCAACTCAAAAAAAAATGGCTAAAATAAAAACTACTGGCAATACTAAGTGTGGGTAAGGATGTGGATCAGATGAACTGTCATGCATTGCTGATAAGAATGTAAAATGGTACAGCCATTTTGGAAAACAACTGGGCAGCTTCTTAAAAAATTAAGGGCCCGGGTGCAGTGATCAAGCCTGTAATCTCAGCACTTTGGGAGGCCGAGGCTAGAGGATTGCCTGAGTCCAGGGGTTCAAGATCAGCCTGGGCAACTTGGTGAGACCTTGTCTCTACAATAAATCAAAAAATTAGCCGGGTGGCATGCCTGTAGTTTTAGCTACAAGGAAGGCTGAAGCGGATGGATCACCTGAACCCAGCAGGTCAAGGCTGCGGTGGCGGTGAGCATGCCACTGCACCCCAGCCTGAGCAACAGAGTAAGACTCCAACTCAAAAAAAAAAAAAAAATTAAGCATACAGTTAGTATATGACCTAGCACTCATACTCCCGGATATTTGTCCTACAGAAGTGAAAATACATGTTCACACAAAAACCTATATGTGAATGATTGTAGAAGCTTTATTTAAATGATACTTGCCCCAAGCTAGAAATAACCCAAACGTGCTTTAGTGGGCAAATGGATAAGCAAACTCTGGTACCCCTGTGCAATGCAAAGGTACTCAGCAAGAATGGGGAACAAGCTTAAGACACCCAGCAGCTTAGAACATTCTCAGAGATATTATGTCGAGTAAGAGAAGCCGATCTCAAAAAACTCCATACCGTCTGATTTCTTTTCTATGATGTTTCTGAAAAGATAACAGTAGTGACAGAAACTCCGTCAGTGGTCGCCCAGGGTTGGGGTGGCACAAGGGAGTTTGAAGGAGATGGAGCTGTTCTGTATCCAGATGGTGCTGGTGATTTTATGAATCTATACATGGGTTAAAATGTATACTCTCTATCCACCCACCCAAAAGTTAATTTGTTAGTCCAAACCTCTGCACATGATCTACAAGATCTGGCCTGTCTCTTGTGGTTCATTCAGCTCCTTCTCAGCATCCTAGCCCCTTCTGTTCATTCCCAGTCTCTTTTTTTCATTCATTCATTCGTTGAGTTGGGATCTTACTCTGTTACCCAGGCTGGAATTCAGTGGCACCAACAGCACAATCACAGCTCACTGCAACCTTGACCTCCTGGGCTCAAGTGATCCTTCATCTCACTCTCCTGAGCAGCTATGACTGTAGGTGTGAGCTACTATGCCTGGCTAATTTCTGTGATTTTTTTTTTTTTTTTTTTTTTTGGTAGAGACGAGATCTTGCTGTGTTGCCCAGACTGGTCTTGAACTCTTGGGCTCAAGCGATCCTCCCGTCTTGGCCTCCCAAAGTGCCGGGATTACAGGCATGAGCCACCACACCTAGCAGGTCCCAAGTTCTTGTGGTCATTTTTGTATTTGTACCTGTGCACACTCCGCCCTTTGCCCAAAACCTGTCCTGCCCAATTCTCTGCTGACCCACCTCACCTGGCTAGCGAGATGCATCCTTCTAGGCTCAGGTGTGGAGACTTGTGAGAGGGACACCTCTCCTTGGCCGTTTCATGCTCCTTTAAGGATTCTCAACGCCCCACCCACACTGCCTTGCACACTAAGTTGTAGGTTTGGGGAGAGCTGATTCCTTGGCTCCCCCTCAGCCTGAGAGAAAGGCCACAGAGTTCAGTGAGTGCACGAATGAAGATAAAAAATCTGTGTGCAGGAGCTGGAGTCAGCCTTTGTTTTACTATTGCCTTCTCTTTCTGGCTGCTTTTGTCTCTGACCCTCTTGCTGAAATTCCTTACCTTTTCATGCTCTTTTAGGAGGGGAATCCTCTTTGCTGATGTTGCCCAAACTAGTTGTTAAAAAGCAATACACTGGCAGGCTTGTTGGCTCAGCCTGTAATCCCAGCACTTTGGGAGGCCAAGGCGAGTGGATTGCCTGAGGCTGCGAGTTCAAGTCCAGTTCAGGCAATTTGGTGAGACCTTGTCTGTACAATAAATAAGAAGAAATTAGCTGGGCATGGTAGCGCGCGCCTGTAGTTCTAGCTACTTGGAAGCCTGAGGCGGAAGGATCGCCAGAGCCAGCAGGCTGACGCTAGGGTGGCTGTGAGCATGCCACTGCACTCCAGCCTGGGCAACAGAGTGAGACTCCAACTCAAACAAAAAAAAATTAAAAAGGCAGCCGGGCTCGGTGGCTCAGCCTGTAATCCTGTGCTTTGGGAGGCTGAGGTGAGTGGATTGCCTGAGCCCGCGCGTTCGAGACATGCCTGGGCAACTTGGTGAGACCTCATCTCTAGAATAAATCAAAAAATTAGCTGGGCGTGATAGCGCATGCCAGTAGTTCCAGCTACTTGGAAGGCTGAGACGAAGGATCACCAGAGCCCAGCAGGTTGAGGCTGCGGTGGCTGGGAGCGGCCACTGCATTCCAGTCTGGGTGACGGAGTGAGACTCCAACTCAAAAAAACAAAAACAAAAACAAAACAAAAAAGACAATAAACCGAGGTTTACTCCCCTTTCTGAGTAAAAATAAAATTATGTGACAAAATTGTGAGTGTGGAGGGGGTTTCCTTACTTTTTCATGAAAGGTTAGATGGGTTTTATAGTCTACCCTGAAAAGTCATTAGTGGTAAAATCCTTATTATAAATATATGTGTACATATTTACTGAGCCCTAACTTCTAAATTTCCTTAGAAGATAACAGGCTTTCTGCGCCACCCCCCAAAATCCTATTCTGCAATCATAGCAATAGTAAAAGTAATAATAATGACATTTGTACGTGTTTACAAAGTGCTAGATGCTGTCTTAAGTATTTTGTTATTTTAAATCAATTTCTCCTCACGACAACCTTGGAAAAAGAAGTGTTGTTATTATTCCCCTTTTACACGTGGGACAACTGTGGTGCAGAGAGGTTAGATCCCTTGCCCAAGGTCAGGGGTGGAGCCGGGATTTGAACCCAGGCCTCTGGCTTTATCTTCTAAAAGACTATACAAAAAAGAGTGAAGGGAAGATAGGAAACAGATCTTCCTTCCCAGGGACACATGCTGATCTCTGTTCACTTTTTCCCAGGAAGGTCCCTCCATAACACTGGGTGGGTTGCCCAGAAGATCCACAGTGGTTTGGAAGGCTCCTACAATTCCCCAGCCAAGGACAATTCCATATTTGTGTGTTGATCATTATTAGACTATGGTAACTGGAATAATTGGAAAAGGAAACTAAAATTCCCAACGGCTTAGAAAAGAGGACAAAAATGATTGTGCTTTACAGCTTTCCCACTGTTCTCACCAGTGTTTTCCTACGCCAGCCCTCACCACCAGCCATTATTATTACCACCTTTTCACAATGAGGAAAGTCAGGCCCATAGAAAGAGAAGTGGCTGAGTTGCCCTGGATCCAACTTTTGGTCCACTTGGGTCTAGAATGTAAGCCCTGCTTTGCCCTTGTCCCTCTTCCCTCCTCCCTCCCATTTGAGTTCTTGTTCATTAAGAGAAACTCTAATAAACCTTAGATGCAGGCATTGTGAGTTCATCTTTTTCCACGTGTGTTTGTTTTTTAGTTGCTTCATACCAAACCGCCACTACTTTAGCACCCGCTTAGGAGCTCAGAGAATCAGAAGGCTGTGGTCCATGCTGGACTGAGCTCTTTCCTGGAGGCTCCAGGGAAGACTGCTGCTAAGCTCATTCACGTTGTTGGTAGAATTCAGTTCCTTGTGGGTGTAGGACTGAACTCCCCTATTTCCTTGCTGGCTGTCAGCCTGCGGCTACTCTCAACATCTAGACACTGACCACTTCATCTCTTCCTCCATGAAGCCAGCGGTGACACATCAAATGTTTCTCCTGCTTCAAAGCTCTGATTTCCTTCATCTCTGATCGCCAAACTCCTGTTTAAAGGGCTCGTGTGATTCCGTCAGGCCCACTCAGATAATCTCTCTTTCTTTTTTTTTGAGTTGGAGTCTCATCACTCTGTTGCCCAGACTGGAGTGCAGTGGCCGCTCCTGGCCACCGCAGCCTGGACCTGCTGGGCTCCGGCGATCCTTCCGCCTCAGCCTTCCGAGTAGCCGGAATTACAGGCATGCGCTACCACGCCCGGCTGATTTTTTGATTTATTGTAGAGATGAGGTCTTGCCGCCCAGGCGGGTCTCGAACCCGTGGGCTCAGGCAATTCACTCACATCAGCCTCCGAAAGGCGCGGGATTATAGGATGAGCCACCGAGCCCGGCTTAATCTCCCTTTCTTAAGGGCATCTGATTCGGGACCACAATTACAACCATAGAATCCCTTCACATAACACCTGGATTAGTGTCTGATTTTCTCTGGGAATGGGTGTGTATACCAGGTATAGGAATGTGGGGTTGTATTAGAATTTTGCCTACTGTACTACATTACAACATTTAAAAAGGTAAAGACAGAAAGGAACAAAAGCCTATTCCAAGGTATTTGTTTTCCATAGTAATTGTTTCAGTTCTTTAATGTTTTTATAGGTTTTTTCTTTGAAAATATAATGCATTTTGTACTTATTAGGTCATTTGATTAAAATCATATTTTTAGAGTTGGGTGCGGTGGCTGACACCTGTAATCCCAGCACTTTAGGAGACTGAGGCAAGAGGATCGCTAGAGTCCAGGAGTTTGAGACCAGTCTGGGCAGTATAGTGAGACCCCGTCTTTACTACAGAAAAGTAGGTTAAAACTTTTAAAAAATTATTTTCAATCGAGCTCAGTGGCTCAGCCTGTAATCCCAGCGCTTTGGGAGGCCGAGGTGAGTGAATTCCCTGAGTCCGCGGGTTCGAGACCCACCTGAGCAACTTGACGAGACCTCATCTCTACAATAAATCAAAAATTAGCCGGGCGTGGTAGCGCGTTCCAGCTACTCGGAAGGCTGAGGCGGAAGGATCGCCGGAGCCCAGCAGGTCGAGACTGCGGTGGCCGGGAGCAGCCACTGCACTCCAGTCTGGGCGACAGAGTAAGACTCCAACTCAAAAAATAAAAAAAAAAAATTTTTTTAAATCATATTTGTGCCAGATGCAGTGGCTCACACCTGTAATCCCAGCACTTTGGGAGGCAGAGATGGGAGGATTGCCTGAGCCCCACAGTTCGAGACTAGCCTGGGCAACTTGGTGAGGTCTCATCTCTACAATAATTTTTTTTTTTTTTTTTTAATCAGCTGGAGCCAGGTTCGGTGACTCAGCCTGTAATCCCGCGCCTTTGGGAGGCTGAGGTGAGTGGATTGCCTGAGTCCGCGGGTTCGAGACCTGCCTGGGCAACTTGGCGAGACTTCATCTCTACAATAAATCAAAAATCAGCCAGGCACTCCAGTCTGGGCGACGGAGTGAAACTCCAACTCAAAAAAAAAAAAAAAATCAGCTGGGTGTGATGGCACATGCCTGTGGTTCCAGCTACTTGGAAGGCTGAGGTGGAAGGATCGCCTGAGCCTGGCAAGTCGGGGCTGCGGTGGCCATGAGTGTGCCACTGTACTACAGCCTGGGCAACAGAGTGAGACTCCAACTCAAAAAAGAAAAAAATAATAATAAAAATAAATTACATTTGTAACCTATATACCTCTGGTTACCTTAAAAGGATTGCACAACCGGGCTCGGTGGCTCAGCCTATAATTCTGCGCTTTGGGAGGCTGAGGTGAGTGGATTGCCTGAGCCCGCGGGTTCGAGACCCACCCAGGCAACTTGGTGAAACCTCATCTCTACAGTAAATCAAAAAATTAGCTGGGCGTAGTGGCGCGTGCCTGTAGTTCCAGCTACTTGGAAGGCTGGGGCGGAAGGATCATTGGAGCCCAGCAGGTCAAGGCTGCGGTGGCCGGGAACGGCCACTGGACTCCAGTCTGGGTGACAGAGTAAGACTCCAACTCAAAAAAATAAAATAAAATAAAAAGATAAAAGGATTGCAGAAGAATGAGGAAGACGTAGTATTAGTTGAGCAACACAATTGTATATCACTAAAACCAATCAGTAAGTTAATTTCTTTTGCATTGCTTCATCCTTCCTTTTCAGCCTCTGCTCCATCTCTTTGAACCTTCTCTTTGCCCCTTGTCCATTTGATTCCTTACCTGTTTTTGAGTTTCATTTTAATATCACCTCCTTGATGAATCCGTTGCTGGATTCATCTAGAGTAAGTTAAAAACAAGAAGCTGGGTGGTGGTGTTCTTTTATTAAGGCTCTCTGAGGCTTCCTTCTTAGTGACTCAAATTATTTCTGAAGCCAGGCTCAGTGGCTCAGCCTGTAATATCGCGCCTTGGAAGGCTAGGTGAGTGGATTGCCTGAGCCCGAGGGCTCGAGACCTGCCTGGGCAACTTGGTGAGACCTCATCTCTACAATAAATCAAAAAATTAGCCGGGTGTGGTAGCGTGTGCCTGTAGTTCCAGCTACTTGGAAGCCTGAGGCAGAAGGATCACCGGAGCCCAGCAGGTCGAGGCTGCGGTGGCCAGGAGCTGCCACTGCACTCCAGTCTGGGCGACAGAGTGAGACTCCAACTCAAAAAAAAAAGAAAAAAAATTTCTGGATGTGTTGATAGCCTGTGTCTTAACTCCATCTCCCACCAGACTGTAATTTCAGGAAGGGAAGGGCAAGGTCTGTCTTGTTCTCTTTCCTAGGCCTAGTGCCTAGACTGTGCTTAGTACAAAGCAGACACCAAAAATGTGTGTGTTTAATTGATGTATAAATAGAAGATAATGTTCTGGTGCCTGTAGAATGGTTAACTTTAACATTTGTTTTGAAAGGTTGCTTGAGAAGTGAGACCAAGTTAACCATGAGGTCACTGCTAAAACATTTCTTGTTTGAAAGGTACCTGATTGACAGTCGCAAAGCTCTTAGAAGGAGTGTAGGGTCTACAACTGGTAGTGCTGGAGAGGAATAATTTTTGTATTGTCCTTCAAAACATATGGTGCTACTGGAGGCAGGAGGTAGGTGGCATAAGTCTACAGGTCATGGGCTGTCTGATATTTGGAGCACAGTTTCTTGGCAGTTTTTTTTTTTTAAAGAGTGACAGGGTCTTACTCTGTTGACCAGGATGAGCTCAAAATCCTGGCCGCAAGCAATCCTCCTGCCTCGGCCTCCCAAGTAGCTGAGACTGCAGGTGCACACCACCTTGCCTGGCTTCTTCACAAAATGTTAATGCCCCAACACAAATGCCGCTTTTCCTCCCAGTCTTATTTTGAACAGTTTCTCTCTTGGATTTTCTCCTAACTTCACCTTCCCCTTCAAACAGTCGTAGTATTTGAAGACTCATTTAGAAGCTGTTTGGCATTGGGCAACATAGTCAACCATCCTGAACCTTGTTTTCCTCCTCTGTAAGATGGGTATGATAATTCTCACCCTGAAAGGTCACTGGAAAGATAGAAGGATAGTGAATGCCTGACACAAATTGAGATTGGTAAATGCTATTCTCATCATTATTAGACTATATTATTTTAACCATGATTCTGTAAACCTAGTGTGCAGTTGAAATGCTCATCTTAACAAAGGTAGCGTTTGAAAGTTACAAGTTGAGCATCCCTAATCCAAAAATCCAAAATCTGGAACTTTTTGAGTGCCAACATGATGCCACAGGTAGAAAATTCCACATGTGATAGGTCACAGTTGAAACACAGTCAGACCTTTGTTTCATGCACAACATACTTGAAAGTATTGTATAGGATTATCTTCAAGTCTTGTGTATAAGGTCTATATGAAACATAAATGAATTTCAGGTTTAAACTACAATCCCATCTCCAAGATATCTCATTAGGTATATGCTTATATTCCAGAATTCAGAAAAATCTGAAATTCAAAACACTTCTGGTCCCCAACATTTTGGATAACCTTTTTTTTTTGAGTTCGAGTCTTACTGTGTGGCCCAAGCTAGAGTGCAGTGGCATGCTCATGGTTACCGTGGCCTTGACCTGCTGGGTTCAGGCGATCCTTCTGTCTCAGCCTTCTAAGTAACTGGAACTACAGGCGTACATCATCATGCCTGGCTAATTTTTTGATTTATTGTAGAGACGAGGTCTCACCAAGTTATCCAGGCTGGTCTCAAGCCCTTGGACTCAGGTAATCCTTTCTCCTTGGCCTCCCAAAGTGCTGGGATTACAGGCGTGAGCCACAACACCTGGCCTTCTTGGATAACAGTAAAAAAAAAATCAGCAGATTTTAGGATCATTGCCAATGATATTCTACTTAATTGATTTTATCATCATATATTAAGTAAGGACTACCGAGCTTCAAACCTTTAGATTGAAATAAACATATTTCATATACAACTAAACCGGGCAGTTGTATCTTATTTTTTTTATGATTCAGAAGGCACTTCGGAACCTTGTAGTACCTCTGTGTTTTATTATGAACTCCAGTTAGCATTTTATTGGGGCTGTTTAGAATTATTGATTCATATCAAGTCTGGGAAACAACTGCTGCCTGTTCACCTTTCACCATCCCTTCATACACAATATAAAGATAGTCTGTTTCAGTAGACACAGACAGGCTTGTCTCTGCCCAACCCCATCCCACTTGGTTGCCTGCACTGGGTAAGGACTCCTGTCCTGGCTTGTGCTGGAAGGAATAGAACCAAAGCAGTCGTGTCTAGGGAGCCAAGGGGCAAAAGTCAGTGGGCTTCAAAGAGTTCATTTCCCATCAAGTGCCCAAAGTTGTTCGAAGTCGGTCAAGCTGTCATCACGTTTCAGATGAGACCATTTTAGGGAGTAAGGAGGGCAGAGTCGATCAATTAACATTTCTTTTCTTTTTAAAATCACTCTAAAAGGACATATTCCATGAATTCTCTAGGCAGGTTAAACTGTAATCACAAATGTGGCGATGGAAGAATTGTGGCAACTCCTCTGGTAGTATTTACTGTGGGTATCATTTCTACCCTTGAAATCGCTTTCCTGTCTTTCCTGTCTTCTCATTTATTTTGGCTGTCTTTTAGTTCCCTAAATGTGATTGAGAAGTCAGTGCGTTGTATTCCAATGGCATGGTGAGTCTGAATTTCTGATTTAATTCCAGTAGAATAAGCCCAGAACAGAGGGCCAGGAGACTTTGCTTTGTCCCAGGTTAGCTGGAAAAGTTTAGACAACTGGCCTCATACATCTACGTAGGCCCCAGTCTTCCCTCCTGTAAAATGGAGCCATTGGCTGCTTATCTGAGGCTTGTGATAATGAAAGGAAATTTCCTGTAGATGTGAAAAAGATTGTAAGTAGCATGCAAATGCTTTCATTTTACTTTAACCCAAATTAATATGCGAAATCAGGATGCCATTTTCAGAGTTGTTGGCATCCGTTCATCATATTTCTAGGTGAAGTATGTGAAAGTGATTATAGGTAATAAATATCTTTTTTTTAAAAAACTTATTGCAGAGGCAGTTTTTCCACTGTTAATGAGGGTAATTTGACTTGCTTGAAGGATTGCAGTTCTTAAGAATTAATGCAGTAATCCAATTCAAAGATTTAAAGAGATCTAAGATTTTTCACAGGTCGCGTGCTAGTGAATGTGCTCCTATCACATAGCAGCTAATGGACTTGAACGCCAGTCTGTCATTTACTGTTCCCTCACTCCATAGCAGCTTTGCCCTTGGTAGTGAGTATACTTTCCAAGCATTGCAGGTTATTTAGAAGTGTGGTATATTTGTAACACTTTTGAGAGATAGTATCCTATTTCCCACAGCCCCTAATTACTATAAAAACTGGGGTTATCTTTCTTAATTACATGTTTGAATCCTAATCTGCTAAGGTCTGAGGAGTATCAGGCTCAGAGGAGCTGCCTTCTCACCTTTCTTTTTCAGAGGAGGGCCTTTTATTTTTTTTTTAAATGTATTTTTAAAAACTAATTCATGTATCATTGTATTCGTACATATAGGTTAATTCATGTGAATACAGAGGTTACAGGCGTTGTATTCATGACTTTCCATTTTTGATAGTGATGTATTATTAGCAGCTAACAATATTTCGTAAAGGCTTATTTGTAAAGGATGTTGGAAATGAGCTTATTTCCCATTCCCATTATGTTCCTAAATATTAAAAATCCCATTTTGAGGCAATTAGAAGCATGCGCTTCTTTCTCCACGTGTGTTCTCCAGACAGCGTCACCATTCTGTGCACACAGAAACCTTTGTTCCTTAATTAGAAAAAGGACTAGAGCTCATTAATTGTGGTTCCATGTGGTGTCTGCTGGAACGCTGAGGCACTCATACATTACAAGGCGAGATCCAGCCCTAATCTGGGAGGCACTCTCCACAGTTCCGACAACTAGGAAAAAATAAATAAATTGCCCAGGGTCCTTGTGAGGCCATCCTCACATCTGGGACTGTCCTCGAAGGCCTGGCTGGCTGCTCATCAGTTTTAAAGCCAAGAGATTTCTGTACTCACAAGAGGAGGGATGGGGAGAAGGCACAACCTGTATAGAAATCTAGAACTGTATCTTTGTTGAAAGCCCATGATCTTGCACCAAAAAAGGTCAGACATATCTTTTGAATGCTTTGAAAAGTTAGTGACCATCATCCATATGCATGTAGAGGTGATTGAAAGTGGGTGAATTGTTGGCAAACATGATAGAAAACAGACACCCTGATGTTTTCTGGGCCGATTTTCACTGCTGGCATTGGGAGAGAGTTTTAAAAGCTAAAACTCCCAAACTGAATGGCCAAAAGCCTTAGGCTGCTTCAGTTACCAACAAAGAGCCCTAATTTCTACAGCAAGAACATGCATTTCTTTAGTCTCCAGGGAACTTTGTGCATCTCATGTTCTCGGAAATATTAATAGTGCAAATGGTGGGCCCTTCTCGCTGGTCAAGATTGAGGTTCCGGCATCAGATAAGTGAGCGAGGAGCAAAAAATCTCAGACTGCATGGAAGATGTTTTTCTGTGGCTTGGCTGGCCTCGCAATGAAGTGCTAAAATATAAAGAAATACAAAGGTTAGAGCAAAATGTCAGTTTGAAAGGCAGAGATTGGAAAATAGAGCAGTTAATTTGAGACTCAATTCAGTTCTCTTTGAGAAGGGTTTATCCAGTCAGGTAGCTAATATCCTGGAAGGAAGAGGACTCTGGGGCCACTGGACAAGACTGAGATCCTCTCCCACTACCCCGCACACCAACTCCCTCCTCATTTCTTCCCTTCTTTTTCCATCCCTGCCAAAGGATAAATTGCCCTCATCCTGCTAACGCTAATGGAAGACATTATTAACAAAAGGGAGTGCTCCATAAAGGAGGCTGAGATCTGGCCAGTGGAGGCATGACACCCTTATGCTGATAGCAGTACAAGTCAGACATAGTGAATATGGAGACAAATATTTTCCTGAAATGTTCTGCCATTTGAAGGTACATATCTAGTGAGCAATATATGTGTGTGCGTGTATATATATTTTTTTCTACCAGTAATCTTTTTTATGTTGTATTTCTGAGAGAAAGAAAAATAGATTTTAAAATGTAAAAACCTGTTCTTCAATTGGGTATGCAAAAATCTCATTGCAGTATTTATTCTAAACCTGCTCTCATAATGTTCAGTCAAGGAGAAAACAGCAAAAAACAGTTGTTGATGGACTTAGCACAGAACTGGATTAAATAAGCATTAGTCTACTGAAGCTGATTACAGGAATATGAAAATGCAATATCTTAATGGTACATATTTTTATGTGGCAGCTCAGTTGCCTTTCATTTTGCAGCTAATATGTCTATTCTTATGAGTCATTTACTTCTTTAATTACCTTTTGCAGGCAAGGCACCATGGTATATTAATGTGAATGATTTTTACTGCCAGTTTATCATACAATGCCCCAGAAGTTGAAAGGCGTAATTGACTTGGAAGAACAGCTCATGAAGGAAACAATATTTAGTTGACAGTTTTCCTTGTACTCTCTGTTGACGTTTATGAGTTTACACTATGCTAAAGGAGTAATAAACACAATTTTCTTTCAATAACAGGAAAGGGTAGCTTCTAAAATACATTTGTGGAAAACACATTTGTTCATTTCTCGAATAATATGAAAATAACACATTTCTAGTGATAAGACTTCTCAGATTGCCTATTGAATTAAACCTTTGAAGGTGCATTTATAACCTGTCTCAGAGCATTAGGAGATATTAGGGTTTGTGTGATTGAGTTGACTTAATGAATGTTTAAATTATATACAGATTTGGATAAATCATATTTAATTCTAGGTGTTAGGATGAGACTATTTGGTCCTGTCCTCCCAACTTCCAAGAGAAGGGAGGGCAGGAAGGGAGCTTGGGAATTGGGAATTGTTTGGAGGAAGGTTTTCTCTCTCCAGAGGGAGAGAAAGTCTGACAGTACATTTTTGGGAAAATAAAGAACGCACAGTCGATGCACCTCCTTATAAGGCCTGGCCTTTGAACAGTTAAATACAGACTTGGGTGGGTCGCTGTAGTTTTGGAGTCTGGAAAGGTGCCTTGATGCCTTGGGTAGTTTTGTTTTAACCATCCGCTCCGCAGTCCCCTTGGCCCTATGCTGGTTCACCGGCTCTGGGCAGGCCCTGGTTTGGCACATTGGTTTAGAGGGAGTTAAACTTTTCACAGTTTTCTGGGTTGTTTGCAGTTCAGTCCTGTGCAACATAATGAAAGTTTTCTAGCCATCTGTTGTTAAGCTGGCGGTGAACAAGGCCAGTATATCCAAACAAAGTTCTGGCCTGCTGTAAACTGAACCTGTCAGTTTAGCATAGCTTTGCTGACCCCTCCAAGGAACAGGGCGGCTTTTGGTACCAGGCACTCACCACTTAGAACTTTCAAAGGGGAACTATTTTGGGGGCAGGGGGTAGGGGCCTGTTTACTTTTTCCCTCTGTGTTCCTCTCACTAACTTGGTCTAGTTTATACTTAATCTTTAAATGGATACTGGTTCCCCCCTCCTTTTTCAGAGGGGAGGGCATGACTTCTTAATAAGGTATTATAACTTTTGGAGCAAGGTATGAGTGTCTATAAATGTGTGAGGTGCCTGTGATTTGAAAGGATGTTCTGACAGCTATTTTTATTTCATTATTTTGTCTTCAGTATTTGGGGGATAAATAGTCCAATCAAGGGAGTTCCTATATTTATCACTTAGCTTATATAGTTAAAATATTTTCATAGTTTTAAAGGAACTTTTCCCCCTTCTGCATTTTACATTTCATCATCAGATGTTAATATATGGCATCACTTGACAGAGCAGTTAGACGGTAATCCTTGCTGTGGTGGGGTATTACCTCCTCCTCTGTTCTCATTTACAAGGTGTATCTACTGCCTTTTTTTTTTTTTGAGTTGGAGTCTCACTCTGTCGCCCAGACTGGAGTGCAGTGGCACGCTTCCGGCCACCTCAGCCATGCTTGCTGGGCTCCGGCGATCCTTCCGCCTCAGCCTTCCGAGTAGCTGGAACTACAGGCGCGCACTACCACACCCGGCTAGTTTTTGATTTTACTGTAGAGATGAGGTCTCGCCAAGTTGCCCGGGCGGGTCTCGAACCCGCGGGCGCAGGCAATCCTCTCACCTCGGCCTCCCAAAGTGCTGGGATTACAGGTTGAGCCACCGAGCCTGGCCTCCTTTTTTTTTTTTTTTTTTTTTTTTTTTAAGAGACAGAGTTTTATTTGTTGCCTGGGCTGATCATAGCTCACTGCAACCTGGAACTCTTGGGCTCCAGGGGTCTTCCTGCCTCAGCCTACCAAGCAGCTGGGACTACAGGCACGTGGGAGTGTGCTCAAATAATAATTATTTTTTGTAGAGGCAGGTTCTCACTTTGTTGCCCAGGCTAATCTTGAACTCCCAGCCTCAAGCAATCCTCCTGCCTCAGCCTCCCCAAGTGCTGAGATTACAAGTGTGTGAGCCACTATAACCAGCCTCTATGGCTTTTAATCACCCGACTTAACTTTAAAATAATTTCATTGTTTTGCAGCATTTTTTTTCTTCTGTAGTAAATATTTAATTCTTATTTTTTGTTCAGCAATGTTTCCTTGGCTATATATGAAATGTTTCTATATATTCAAATCCTTTTATATATATATATATAATGTGTGTGTCTCAACACCTGTCTAAACCTGCCACTAACCTTTGTGGGTTTCCTTCTGTTCATGACACCTTATAGCTGCTATTATATTTTCATTGTGGCCTCGCTGTTGTGTATTTCCTGTCCAGCATTGGCTACATTTGTGCCCTGTTAAGAGAGGGCCCTCGGAGGCCATTGCTAAACCTCTGTGTCCAATCCAAGTCATTAAAACATCCAGTGAGAGTGGCCACTGTTGTTGAATAACTATTTTCGCTACATTCACGGCCTCTTTAGCTTCTAAGTGAGAAGGAGCCCACGGTCCCACTCAGCCACGAAGAAAAAGGACACCAAAAACTTATACACTTGCTTAAAGCACCGTTGTGAGACGATTTGGGCTCAACTTCAACTGCCCTCAAGGGTCAAGAATTCCATAAATGGAAGCAAAGGAATAAACAGGGAGACACACAAGCCTTCCCCTTTAAGGGATAAGGAGTATTAGAGTAGTGAAAAATATTCAATTTAAAATTTAAATGAATGCACTTACTTAGAGATACCATAGAGTCATAATCTGTTTGTAAGGTGACTGACATATAAAGTGCTTTTTTCTTTGAAAGTGGTAAAAAAAATGTATTCGGGGTAGAGTTTCGGGTGTATAATGTCAGGTGCAATGTAACGTGTACTCAGCTCCGAAGAGTCAAGCAAATAACCTTGGTATTTAGGACACTGCCTTTTAGAACATGAAATTGTATTTTTGTTGTGTGTCCTTTTTTTTTTCTGAAGGAGGACTACATTAAGAGGTCACCTATTAGCTGTGTTTTTGCTGTCTTAAACTCAGCCCTTCTGTCTATTAAAATCAAACCACTGTGTAAACATTCCTGTGTTGTTCTTGGTCTCTACAATGGCCACGGGAATCAGGTTTCACCTGCCTGCACATCTTCAAGCAATTAGAGCAATTAGCGTGAAGCCATTTCACATTCAAGGATTCAAGGTCTATGGGTGACATTCAAGTCCAGGAGAAGTCTGAAAGGGAGAGGAGGAAGAGGCCCAGAGCGAGAGGACTACTCCGTGGCCCTGAGCAGACAATTTCTCTTTTAAAAGTGGTAGCTCTTTAATGATGTTATTATGAGGTTTTTAAATGACATATCAAAAGTTGTTTATATCACAAAAACCCAACAGTCATTTAATTATATTAATGAAGGTCTTTATATGTGGCAGATTTTCTTTCTTTTTTTTTAAGTCTTCTAATGGCCATGAGAAACAAGTGCTGCTCCTTGGCTCTCAGTGGTGGTGGCTGCATTCTTCGGAGAGGAAGAATATTTTATGATGTATAAGGAAATTTGCATTTTGCTTTTCACAGTAAGCCTCTTTGTGTTTTGGGTAAATGAAACAATTACAGCAACATGGAATATTTAGTTGGGAGAATTTTGGTGTAAGTGTTAAAAGCAACTCTATTTGTTTACTTTTTTTTTTTTAAGGTTAGAGAAGAACAGTGGTGACTTCAACAGATTGAACCAGGATAGTTTAAAGCAAAATTATCAACGTTAGCCCATCTGATAGTTGTATAGGCATGACAGAAGGTGTATTTTTTTAAAAGCGGTCTTAGAATCTAGTAGGGTTTTGCTTAGCTTGTGTGTTTTGTTTTTTATATTTGTAACTTAGTTAACCAGGAATCTTGTTTGCACAAGGCAAATCCTGAACTGATTACAGGTTTTAAAATTGGTTTGTACGTTTTTAAATTCGTATTTTACTGTTGGTTTATTATGCAAAAAAAAGGGGAGCACTAATTTTAAAAATCCAAGCATGCAGCAAAAGAAGATCTTGCTCTGCAGTCCCAGAGGGTGTTCGCAATCAGGAATAACCGCAGGCTAAATTATAATGTGGAATTCTGTTGCCCTTTAACCTGATGCTGCCTGTTCCATTCAGTGTTTGTTAACAAACTGCTCTAAGTACAAAATTGTTAGGAGAATTACTTTTCATTATATGCACTGACTTTAATTAAAAGTAGAGGCTTTATTTTTTTAAAAAGTGTGTGCCTCTTCAGAAAGTTCATGTGCTAATTCCTTTGCAGAACTGCCCTGGTTGGCTTAAAAGCTACAATCTGTTGAGCAGTCAGTCCCATATCTATTTGTCAGAACACATCTATTTGTGTGACTGAGGCTGGAGCATTTGTGTTCATTCCATCACTTGCCATTTTAGGGAACTGGACTGCCTAGGGCACCCCAGCCTCATCTCGAACGCCTTATAGCTCTTCTCTTGAGAGACGGGCTTCCTGACCTCCCACTTTCATGGCGCCCAGGCCTTGTGCTCTTGGATAGGGCACTACCGAGCAGATGCAAGGGGTTGCTGATAAAATGCAGCATGTGGCACACTGAGCGAGGGAAGAGCCTGCCTTTCTCCCCTGCCCCCTGAGGATGGATTGCTAGGCAATCGTTTGCTGGTCTTGTAACTGGACTGGCTGAGTTAGAGAGGAAGATTTGCATTGGATACTCCACCCCTCCCAAAAGTGGAGACGCAGGCGTGCGAGCATCATGGGCTCAGGAGGGAGGTGAGGCAGTAAACCAGATCCTTCCCATTTTTTCCCCCTAGCCTAGTCCTCTGTTTCTATGATCTGCCTTTTGAACTGTTTTTGTGGCTGATCAGTTCCACCTAATATGTCTCTTGATTTCTGCTATTGTAATACTCAGGCGACATGCTGTTCTCTTCATTTTTATAAGCTTTAGATGCTTCTGCCTGTCATATTCTGGCGGTTTATCTTCAGCGTCTGGATTTGCTTTCAGACTTGAATGTCTATCAAGCTGCCGTTGCTTTGAATGTGAGATCAAAAGAAGATGAATTCCAGTAAAAAATTTCCTTCTATGAAGAAAAGATTGGGGCCTATGTAAACATCCCACTGACAGCTCCCAATGAGTTATTTTAGCCGAGTATTAGCACCTGGATGACAGACAGTCCAGCATTCCACGCTAAATAACAAATCAGTTGTTTCCGTGGCAGAAGAACATTGCCACAACAGCAATACATTTTCAGAAGGAATCCTTTTCTTCCTCCTTTTTTTTTATTGAATATGGCTGTTCAACTCTTCATCCTATTTTTCAAGCTGACTTGCTGTGCCTTCAGCAGTTTACTTTTCTTTACAGTATCTGTCGAGTTACTCCGGTGACAGAAGACAGGACTTTGATAATTAGTTCGGCGGGCTAAGGAGTGTTCAAGTAGGCAACTAGGCAGCTTGAGACAAACAGGTAGTTGGTTGATCGCGGAGAAGGAAAATGTAAAGGAAAAGCAGCTGAAGCAAGATCCAGGGCATATCCCTGGAATGCGGGACGTTGTGTTCTTTTAAAAATGCATGTGACAAACCCTTCAGAAGTCTGCAAAAGCTGAATTTTCTTTCTTTCTTCTTTTTTTAAAAAGCATCCTGCCTATGTAAATGTCACCACAAAAATATCTCAAGAGCAGGTTTCCCGAAACCCTGTTGGTGTGTGTTTGTCTGCGTGAATGGGCTGTGTTTGGCTAGGGCTTGGTCGAGCCAGGGTGCACTGCATGTCTGTGTTGCAGCCTGCAGACCTGGAGCGGTTTAGAGACCGTGTGGCGTTCGTAGATTTCTTTAAGTGCTAAATGCAACTTTGAAAATTACCTGCAAGCTCCAACTGATCTTTCAACTTTGAAAGTGAAGAATTACTTGAGGAATTCTTGTGGTTTCTTTGTCATTGAGTGAGAGCCCAGCCAGCTACTGTGGAGGCGAGCCACCCCAGGTTGCCTACAAAGGGCAATGTTCCAGTGTGTTTTCTCCTCGAGTGTGCTTCAGCCGCACAGCACTTCCTGTTTATTCAAACATCTTTTTTACCACTCGGCAACCCCCGCTTCACAGAAACAACCAGAGCCCATCTACAGCAAGAAGACGGAAAGCCAAAGGCAGACAGTGCGAGCTCCCTCCGCCAAACTCTTCATTTTCTCTGTAAGTGTCCAGAGAAAAAGGAACATTTTTGCTGGGTTAAACTTTTAAACCAGGGATCCGTTCTGGCGCAGACGTTCTGTGAAGGGCAAAATAGGATGATCCAACTTGTTTACGGCTTTTCTCCTCTCCCCTCCCTCCTCTCTCCATCAAAGACTTTTTGCTTTTTTAGAGCTTTGAGGGGACCGGTTCCTTCTAACTCCTTGTTTAATTCGCTCTTGCTTTCAAATGTGTCTTTGGATGTGGTCAGCTAAGTAAGCAGCCGTGTGTTGTCAGGATAGTTGCATAGGCTGAGCGTAGATGAGAACCTCTCTGTGCTTATTGTGACATGGTTTCGTGTTGCCTTCTTTTCCTTCCTGTTATCACAAGTCGTAAGAGAATGCGGGGTTGGAGCCTTTGTCATTCTGCATCTATGGAATTGTCCTCTGATGTTTGCATCATGACACCGTCATCATTTCTGAATCAGTCTTGATAATATTTGTACCAATTTCATGCCAATAAAAGTCAGACTGCTGAAACACGCACGGTCATTATCTCATTCATATCACTATTGCTTAAACGGAGCGGGCTGCAAAGGGAAAGAGAAAGCCTGCCTCACTTTCCGAGAGGCTGTTAACTTTGATGTTGGGAGGGTCTTTTCACCATTTTCCCTGTGGATCATTAGTATGGCAGGAAAAGCCCTCGGACCTGGGCTGCCTCTTGGCTCTGTGTGCAGGAACGATGTCACTGCTCTTAGTCCTTTCTGTGGAAGTGACTTTTTGAACACAGGGTTTGGCATTTTTAAAAAGGTCCCACCTTTTCCTGTCTGGAGTCATTCCTCTTGCCACCCCTCCTCCCTCCATAGTCCCCACACCCCTAAATCCCCAACTTGAGTTTAATTGGTAAGCCAGGTGCTAATTTTTTTTTAAACTATGTTCAGGTCAGGGAATAGACAGGAAATGGAAAATTAGCTCCTTTGATCTTAAGAGAATTGTTGGTACTCTGAACCTTGTTTGTGACTCCCCAGACTAAATATCCTTAAATTTTAGTGCCTAAAACAACATGTATGAGAAGAGAGAAAGAAATAATATGCTCTGGAGTTGTCTAAACCTCTCACGGAAGAAACATTTAAATG
The DNA here is from genome assembly GCA_027257055.1 of Cephalopachus bancanus. Lineage (NCBI taxonomy): Eukaryota > Metazoa > Chordata > Mammalia > Primates > Tarsiidae > Cephalopachus > Cephalopachus bancanus. The sequence goes on along the minus strand of JAPVLO010000214.1, from coordinate 1,797,323 downwards.
CATAAAATAAGTTTGTGAGTGTGTGTGTGTGTGTGCGCGTGTGTGCGTGTGTGCGCGCGTGCACGCACGTGTGCGCCTTGCTGTGGCTGTGATGGCTTTTTGAGTGTTCAGAAGTTGTTCTCCTTTGCGAGAAAAAATAAGATGTTTGCGACAGCCTTAAGGACAATTTGTTTAACAGTAGGAGTAATTGCAGGGAAAATGGAAAGAGTGACTGAAGGTATTTACTCAGATGTTAGTGTAGGTGTCGGGGCCGAAAACTCAGTGTGGGAACAGTGGGCTGCTTTTCTTGGTATCTCAGTCTATTTGATGACCATCAAATTTCCCAGCTCACTGGTTTTGTTTTTTCTGGATGGCATGTTTGATTATTTATCAGAAGGGGAAGGGAGTAGCTGAAGCAAATAAACATGTGACCAAGTTCTGTTTTGTTTTCCACTCAGAAAGCCATGCCCTTTAAGAGATATACAGAAAATAATAAATGCATTGTTTTATGATAAAAGGAAATTATATGTGCCTAAAAAAAAGAAGGGCTAGTGAGTTAACCCTTAAGGTTCAAGAGCCTTTTGGCCCTCTGAGAATCTGCCAGGCTTTTTGCTGAGAATTAGCCAGGCTTTTTGCTGAGAATTAGCCTATTGTGGCATGTGGTTTTATTGGACAGAACTGCCCCTAATTAGTTTGTCTAGTTGTTTGGCTTTTTCTAAATACTTTGCTTAGGTATGGCCTGCCTCAGTAGCTCTCCTGTGTGGTGTGTGCTGTTTTAAATAATGATACCACTGGACAAATAACTAGCTCTTCTTTAGTTTTGTTGAAGACTGTATTCTAATTTTGAGATCTGAACATGAACAGCCCAGCCAAAGGAAAGTATACCAGAGTGTCTGTGGCCAGGGTGCAACATAATTTATTAGAGGCTAACATTTTGTTCCCCTCTTTCAAGTTGTCAAGCAGGTGCTGTAATGCAAGGAGTCTACTTATATGTCTTCTCTGTACCTCAAAAATACCTTCTAGCCTATTTCATGATCATCAAGGTTGTCGTTATCACAAACAGTCCTCCAGAGGCCAAAGGAAAGGCTCAAATCTGCATTAAATTTCGATTTATAAATGATCAAACTAAAATTTATCTTTTTTTCAGTTTTAGTTCTTAGGTAGGGTTTGCATGACTGCGTATAGACGCTCTTTTTTTTTTAATAGAGATGGGGTCCTGCTTTTTTGCCCAGGCTAGTCTCAAACTCCTGGACTCAAGTGATCCTCCTGCCTTGGCCTCCCAAAGTTCTGGGATTACAGGCGTGAGCTATCACACTCAGCTATCGTTCCTTACACTTAGGCGTTCACTGATATATGTACACACGCTAGCATGTTTTTAAAAAGCAGGGTGATTTTCTGTAGAGGCTTTCTCACTTCTTCATATCCGGAAAAAAATGTTGTGCATGATCCTAGCACAGTGCCTGGCCCAGTTGTATGAAGCCCTATAAATTACAGCGCAAATGTGTTTCATTGCCTATACTGTGTTGGAATGTGGATTGAAAATATGCACACAGAAGGGATTCCCTCTTCATTGACTATATAAGGGAACAGTGCAGCGGCGGCTCGGACAGCCAGCTTTCACCAGTGCTACCCTGCACGTAACTGGGAGGAGGGGGCTTTGCACTTGAGAGAACAGCGATGGAAGCGGTTGCCTTTCCGCCTCTTCCGTTGTCAGTCTCGGGTGATTCTCCAAAAAGGCAGTTAGGTTGGATAATCATACTTTGTACTTATACAGAGCCCTTTGTCTGTAGAAATAAAAGTGCCTGACTAATGTTAACTCGTTAATACTCAGAACACCCTAGGGACATAGGTAGGCTGCAAAGATTATCCCACTTTTAAGGTGGGAAATGTCCTGTTGTTAAAATAGTTTAACAATTTCCGGGTGTGTCCATATTTAATGCTCAGGCTAGACCTGGAAGGGGTATGATCTAGAGATCATGAGAAGCATTTTTCCTGTGACATAGTCAGCCCTGACCACAGGCAGTCTCATGAGAAAGTGTTCTACCATGAAGAAACTGGACTGGAAAATATAGCCAGTGCGTGATGTTGACGGTGGGGGAGGGAGGAGGTGGTAGAGCCTGATCATACTTCATTTTAATCCACTTAGGGTCAAAGTTAGGATGTATTTTTTTTAAAGATACAGCATGGGCTGAAAATTCTGATTTTTGTTTTGTTTCACTTTAACTCAGTATGATGTTTGCAATTTTAGCTTCCACAAAAATCACTGTTAGTTTGTTCTTTGCAAAGAAATAGATACATTGCCACTTGTTGGCTGTGCTGAGTAAGTCAGAAGTTGCTGTGTAGTTCCAGCTTCCAGGGCAAAAGAATGGAAACATTCTGTTAACCCTAGATGTTACTTTGTGGCTTTTCCATTTTGGAGTACCCCGGGCCTCATGGCTATGGCTGGTAAGCACAGCATCAAAGTGAGTCAAATGCTATTTGCTGTTCCGAGTCTTTTGTTGAAAGCTTTTCGAGAATTGTGTAGAGTAGGAGGGAGGTGTTTGAGTTGTTTCATTCATAATGCTGTTTGTTTGTTGGAACCTGCATATAGAAGTCAGATTTGGAAAAAAAAAATCTCTACTCAAACTGCGTTTAATTTCAAAAAGTAATTTTCAGAATACCATAATGATTCTGATTTGCTTAAGAAATTACTTTTCAGCCGGGCTCGGTGGCTCAGCCTTTAATCACGCGCCTTTGGGAGGCTGAGGTGAGTGAATTGCCTGAGCTCACGGGTTCAAGACCCACCTGGGCAACTTGGCGAGACCTCATCTCTACAATAAATCAAAAAATCAGCCGGGCATGGTAGCATGTGCCTGTAATTCCGGCTACTCGGAAGGCTGAGGCAGAAGGATTGCCGGAGCCCAGCAGGTCGAGGCTGCAGTGGCCGGGAGCGGCCACTGCACTCCAGTCTGGGTGACAGAGTGAGACTCCAACTCAAAAAAAAAAAAAAAAAAGAAATTCCTTTCTTAAAAACGCTCACAAATGTTGGCAATATGTCACCTATAGATGATAGTATCACACTTAACTTTTTATTATTATCATTATTTATCTATCAATTTATTTATTTTGTTGAAATGGAGTCTCACTCTGTTGCCCAGACTAGAGTGCAGTGGCACGCTCATAGCCATCACAGCCTCGATCTGCTGGGCTCTGGTGATCCTTCGTCTATCAACCTTCCAAGTAGCTGGAACTACAGGGACACACTATCACGCCCAGCTAATTTTTTTGATTTATTGTGGAGACGAGGTCTTGCCAAGTTGCCCAGGCTGGCCTCGAACCCCTGGGCTCAGGCAGTCTTCTCTCCTCAACCTCCCAAAGTGCTGGGATTACAGACTTGAGCCATCGCACCTGGCCTATTGTAATTCATTTATGCATTTTAAATATATTCTACCATGAACTTTTAACTTTCGTAATCAATAATTATTTCTAAAGCATTTTTAAGATCACTTGTTTCTTATTGAGTGTCAGGCTCTAGACCATGAACTTCACATGTATTAATTATGACATAGGTTCTGTTATTTCCTCACATTCTTACTGATGAAAAAACCATGGCACAGAGAGGTTAAGTAACTTGTCTAAGGTTACACAACTAGCAAGTGGTGGAGCTGAGTGTCAAATCCAGGCACAATGACTAGTGGGTGCTTAATCACCATGTATCCTGCTTCTTTAGAAATACGTTAATATTCTTTAAAGCAAACTTCTATTTCTTTGGAATTTCTCTGATTCTTTCAAGGTCAGTAATTCCCCCAAATTCCCAGTGAATCCTTTTTTCTTCAGGCCTGGAGACTCGAGTTCCACCTTATGCTAAACTGTGGTCACTGGAAGTTCCAAAGATCATTGTCATTCTTTGGGGGTTGGGGGTTGGGGTCTCACTTATTGCCCAGGCTAGAGTGCAGTAGCATGATTACAACAATAACGGCTCATGGCAGCCTCCACCTCCTGGGCTCAGGTGATCCTTCCACCTCAGCATCCTGAGTAACTGGGACTACAGACACATGCCACCACGCCCTGCTAATTTTTTTTATTTTTGGTTTTGCTATGTTGCCCAGGCTGGTCTCGAACTCCTGAATTCAAACAAATCACCTGTCTCAGCCTCTCAAAATGTTGGGATTACAGGCATGAGCCACTGTGCCCAGCCCAGTTTTGGTTTTAATCTCCTGTTAAAGAAAGCGTTTCTAATTTCTTGACCAAGCCAATCAAATCTGCTTTTCTTCTGTCATAGACTGTATCCACCATAAAGATACAATCCTTAAAAAGTTCACTACAAAGTTACCTTTGTGTAAGGTTTAAGGGATCTGAATTTTTCTTTAAAAATCTGTCAGGTCATCGGGCTCGGTGGCTCAGCCTTTAATCCCGTGCTTTGGGACGCCGAGGTGAGTGTATTGCCTGAGCCTGCGGGTTCAAGACCCGCCTGGGCAACTTGGTGAGACCTCATCTCTACAATAAATCAAAAATTAGCCGGGCATGGTAGTGCGCGCCTGTAGTTCCAGCTACTTGGAAGGCTGAGGCGGAAGGATGGCCGGATCCCAGCAGATCGAGGCTGCGGTGGCCAGGAGCATGTCACTGCACTTCAGCCTAGGCGACAGAGTGAGATTCCGACTCAAAAAAAAAAAAAAATCTGTCAGGTCAAGTGAGGAGTTCTAGTTTGAGGTAAATGGAAGGTTTCCAAATCCATGGATCTATGGATTAGTGGCCATTTTTGTCGATGTCATTCTTGAAGGACAGTGCAGGGGTTCTATTCCGGCTGTGTGACCTTGGCCAAATTATATAAACTCTCTGTTGATGTAAAGCAATTTAGCACCAGTCCAGATATGCAGTCGGCATTCAGTGCTCATGATCATTTTCCTCTTCATCAGTAGCATCATCTCCAGTGTCATCATCTCCAGCTCACCTTTTGGCTTCTTAGGCAGGCATTCCTGCATCAGGGAATGCCAAGACATTGGATGGAGGTTTGGTGGGAGTCAGAAACAGTCATATTTGCTCAAAGACCTTTACCTGTGGAAGGTGTCAGGATTTAGCTGCAGATCATCTGTGTGACTGCAGGTAACTCACATAACCCTTCTTGACCTCAGTTTGTTTTTTGTACAGTGGAAGTTAACTGCCTTATAGAATGTTGTAATTCTTCTTTCTTTCTATTTTTTTTTTTTTTTTTTGAGTAGTAGTCTCACTCCTTCACCCAAGCTGGAGTGCCATGGCACACTCACGGCCACTCCAGCATCAACCTGCTGGGCTCTGGTGATCCTCTTGCCTCAGCCTTCCAAGTAGCCAGAACTACAGGCACGCACTACCATGCCTGACTAATTTTTGATTTATTGTAGAGACAAGGTCTCGCCAAGTTGCCCAGGTGGGTCTCAAACCCGCGGGCTCAGGCAATCCACTCTCGTCGGCCTCCCAAAGTGCTGGGATTACAGGCTGAGCCACCGAGCCCAACCTGTTGTGATTTTTCTTAGTGTTTTTATAAAGAGGACGACCCACGGTTTGCGATCACTGGGACAGAGAACTCTTTGCTTTCCATCTACAGAATATATTCTGTTATGTCTGAAACAATGTTTTGTGCATTTTAGTAGTAGTTTCCATTTACTAAATAACTGCTGTTTACCAGGTACTGTGCTAAGGACTTGGCGGACTCATCTCTCTTCATCTTTGCGCTTTAACCTCATCGGTTAACTGGGTGTAATAATGGCTTAAAGAATTGAGAAAATTAAATGAGATAATAGGACCACACTGTTTGGTCTTTGTCTGGCAATAAACACTCAAAAAGTTGCAACTTTTAAAAATGATCTTCCTAGCCAGGCTCGGTGGCTCAGCCTGTAATCCCGCGCCTTTGGGAGCCTGAGGTGAGTGGATTGCCTGAGCCCGCGGGTTCAAGACCCGCCTGGGAAACTTGGTGAGACCTCATCTCTACAATAAATAAAAAATGAGCCGGGTGTGGTAGCGCATGCCTGTAGTTCCAGCTACTCGGAAGGCTGAGGCGGAAGGATCACCGGAGCCCAGCAGGTCGAGGCTGTGGTGGCCAGGAACGGCCACTGCACTCCAGTCTGGGTGACAGAGTGAGACTCCAACTCAAAAAAAAAAAAATTAAAAATGATCTTCCTTATTATACCCAGTGACCAAAGACCAGAGCAGGTTTTTTGTTTGTTTTTGTCTCACTTTCTCCCAGGCTGGAATACAGTGGCATGATCACAACAATCATGGCTCATGATGACATCTTGTACTTCCTGGGCTCAGGCGATCCTTCCACCTCTCTCCCGAGTGGCTGGACTACAGACTTATGCCATTACACCTGGCTAATCTTTTTATTTTTTCTGTAGAGATGAGGTTTTGCTGTGTTACCCAGGCTGATCTCGAATTCCTAGGCTTAGGCAGTCCTCCCTCCTCGTCCTCTCAAAGTGCTGAGATTACAGATATAAGCCACCATGCCTGGCCAACCAGAACTGTTTTTCATATAATGCAGCGATTTAAAACTCTTACCACCACCATAAGAAGAAGAAATATAATTATAGCAGAGTGTGAGAGTCTATAGTAGATTGAAAATTGGCTAGAAATCCTTTTGGACCTTAAAGCCAGGATGAATGGGTCAAGAGAGGTAGATATAACTTAGAGGAATGTTCAGCATAAGACATAGGTGTCCAGATGCATGAACTGTAGCTAGACTTTGGTGAAATTGAGTGTGTGTGGGGGGGCATCTGTGATCTCAGCTGTGTCTTTCCATTGTTTGCTTTATGCAAAGTTCTTTTTGAAAAAAATCCAACCTTGGCTCAGCTGAACTAAGGAACAGAGGACTTGTCTAGATTGGGGCTCGAAGAAAGGCTGAAAATCAAGGGATGATGGTGACAGCATCAATATTCCAAGAGAAGATGGATGAACTTAGATAACCAGAGAGGTGAAAACACAGTGTGCGAGAGAGCAGAGATAACTGGGCTTGTTAATTCCTTCCTGTCCGCCTGCTTGGAGTTTGCCATCACAACAATAGAAACACAGGATGCTGTAGGGATTCAGAAGCTGCACTGGTCCCTTGGGTCTGAGGATATCAGGGAACACTGCTGCTTGAAGGAATTGGATTGTGAACAGTTTTTAGGGAGAGGTAGAATTGAGATTTCTGGAGAAGATACTTGGATGCCTTGTAAATGTGGGCAGAGAACAGGGAGGGCAGACATGCAGATGTGGTCGTGGCTTCAAGATTCCTGGAAATGGAAAGATATGATTGAAAAAAGCACGTCTTTTATGGAGGGCAGGGCGGGGGTGGAGAGAAGGGAGATTAATATTAAAAGGTGTGACACCATGAAAGACCTTTCCCTTCATTCTGGAGGTGAAGGGACCTGCAGTCATTCGAACATTTTTGACTCTGTAGGACTGCATAGTCTTTTGCCAAGATTATCGGCAGCCATCTTTGGACCAAACAGTGACCTTGGTACAATGTGTGTCAAGTTCTCATGAGACAGTTTGTTTGTTTTGTTTTTCTGTCCTAGCCACTCACTAGACTTGTGACCTTGGGCAAGTCACTGAACCTCACAATCTCTGTTGGAGTTATAAAACTTTCCCCAACTTCCCTTAGAGACTTGGGGAACAGGAAACAAAATGCTGTAATTATTGGAGAGCAACGAAGAGCACTGAGCCTGGTACATAGTAAACAATTCTATACATTTTTTTAAATTTTAGTATCTTATATGCAGGGAAATTACTATACTACTCTTTCCCCTATGTTTCCAGATGTCCCTCATTTCTTAAATTGTTATTCAGGTGTAATCCCAGCTACTCTAAGTAACTGCTTTAGGAAGTGTAAATTAATATTAGGATCTCAAAGCCCCCCCCCAACGCTAATCCTAATATTTTGCCAAGAGTGAGTAGTTCCACATTTTGGATTATTTGTCTTTTGGAAGCCTTTCCTGTATTCCCATTTCTGTTTCTTTTGACTTCTATCTCTGCTGGAATGTTGCCTCTAAATCATTTTCACTCTTTGCTTCTTTGCCCAAAATTCAGGCAAGAAAAGGAAGGTACTTTGTGAAGCAAATCATTCATAGGTGTTAATTGCCTCTTAGGGCATCCCGTGTATGTGTGACTTATATTACAAGAATAAAAGGAATACAGCACTATATTTGTTTGAGCAGGAACTAGGTTCAGTGTTACTAGTAAAGTCATGGAAAATCCTCCATTATTTTGAGCATAATTCTAGCCAGATTCTTCCACAACCTTCAAAATTAGCAAGTCTCATTCTGAGGTACGAAAAGATGTGAATCTGAATTATTCATAATGAGAGCAGCTGAGCTGCACTCTCATAAAAGGCAATTGTAGAAAACAGGGGGTTAATGCAGTGAGTTAATAGAGCCCTTTGATTTGTTCATCCTTGCATTTGACCCCCATTTTTTTATTCCTTGGGAACCTGGAGAACTGGACTCACTCATTTATTTTTAACCACAATCTATTCCTAAACAAGAAGACACGAGAGTTTGATGCAGCATCCAACTTAACATTTGAGCCGTTTTTTAATAAACTTCACCTCTGTTTTGCTTCATTACAATGCTCATATGGCCTACAGTCATAGCATCCCAGACTGTGATCTCGTCAACTCTCGTGAGCTGAACAGGCTCAGGCTTGGGCAGTGCTTGAATGGAATCCCTCCAAAGACAACTCAGGTGCCGGAGACTTGGGGTAGTGATTCAGCGTCTGGCTCTGGCTCCAGTGAGGAGTAGCCAGCCAGTGCCTCAACAAGGTGGTTATAGGGCCCTGTGTTAATAGGAGTAGGAGTATGATGGTTTTTTTTTTTAACTCTTCTAAGGGACTTCAAACAGACTTCCTGACTGTTTATAGCCATTAAACTTACTTCACCCGATTTTGCAAGAGGATCATAGATTTTTTTTTTCCTGTCTCATGAAAATTCCTTTCCTTTACCCTCCTGGGTGGGAAGTCTCCTGTATGTGCCTTTCAAATAAAAAAGATTACTCATAGTTGCACGAGAATGTAGGGTTTGCTGACCCTCAGTCTGCTTCCTAGACTTGCTTTTGGGGCGGGGCTTGTTGCAGAATTCTGCCTCCTGTCTAGAGACTTTGGATATCCCTCTGTGTCCACGTCACCTATAGTCCATGCGTGGGATGGCATTTGAGCTTGCAGCCATAACACTGGCAAATCACAGTGTGATGCAAGAACACAGTTGCACAGTTCTGTTGTCCTTCATTCGAGTTCTTCTAAAAAAAAATAAGGGAGAAGCAAGTATTGTTTGCCATATTTTCCCTGTAAGAAAATATACTCCAATAAATAAATTGCTGGCTTTACAACAAGCACACAAACAAAACACAAATCCCAAACTACTTTAGGCAGTACTTGTTAAATTCTATTTTTTTTTTGAGTTGGAGTCTCACTCTGTCACCCAGACTGGAATGCAGCAGGTCCCGTCTCGACCTGCTGGACTCCAGCGATCCTTCCGCCTCAGTCTTCCAAGTAGCTGGAACTACAGGCGCGTGCTACCACGCACGGCTGATTTTTGATTTATTGTAGAGATGAGGTCTCGCCAAGTTGCCCAGGCGGGTCTCGAACCCGTGGGCTCAGGCAGTCCACTCATCTCAGCCTCCCAAGGCATGGGATTACAGGCTGAGCCACCGAGCCCGGCTTACTTGTTAAATTCTAAAGTAGAAGTGAGGAATGTACATAGCAGGTATCATAGTTTCGGTAACTACCCTGCGTGTCGCTAACATGTATAAAATCATGTCTGTGAGCATGCATGAAACATGACATTGGAAATAGATCTAGGGAAGAGGTGCAGGCTGGTGTAGGGTGACAGAGCGGTCTAAGTACTAGAGGGGACGCTACGTCCCAGCTGTATCTTCTCATGACCCCCACACATGGGACTGACACTGCCTGTAACCTTTGACTGCATCTCCTTCTGTAGTTAGGACAATGATGACCATGGATAACTGTGACTTTCCTTTCACTTGTCCCTTTTGCTTTTCACTCCAACGCATAATGTTGGAATGCCATAGGGGTGGAGATGTCTCTGTTCGAATTTTTCTCCCTGTGTGTCTTGATAGTGTCTCCTAAGCTCATTTGCAAAGACTGTAGGACATTTTAAGAAATCCATGCAAAATGCCCTACCTGAGCATCAGGTGTTCTTGAATGCTCTGTAAGCGTAGGTGACTTTGTCCAGCTGTCAGAACTCTTGCTGGTGCTTGATGCTACATGGAACCTTTCCCTTCTTGGTCACTGATTCAAATCCAGTATCCCAGTTGATGTAAGGCTTTGTCACCTGCTGTGCCTGCTTTTGGGGACTGAGTCAAGTGAATTTACCACCAATGAATGTTTGGAGTCAGCACGCTTATTTACGGTAGCATAGAGCAGACCAAGCAGTGATTGGTACAAAGAGACTGTAGAGACTCTCTGAACAATGGTTGTTGCCCCCTGTAATTTTTGTTGGGGAATGTGTTTTGTTTTTTATTTATGACACCGATAACATGACTTGATGGTTTACTGTGACACTTGCTGTCTTTATGTGTCTTAATATGGTCATCGTCACTAGAATCTGACTCTTTCCTTGGGCATTTAATATTCTCACAATCACTGAAAACTTCCATGAGATCAGCTTAGTTTTCCATTGTCTTGTGATAGCCAAGCGTTCTGCTTGTAAAATATTATAATTTAAAAAAAAGATTCAGTTTGGAGAAGGTGCTGCCTTGGAATGCATTTGATTCCGTATGAATACTTCTAGTTCTGTAAGCCACTGTCATTTCTTCTTTCCTCTCTCTTTTTAAGTGACCCATAAGCCTTCTTTTCATCCTGCACTGGAGTGATTGCTGTGTCTAAAGCAAGGAGGTGACGAAGTTTCCCTGCTTAACCAGTCCTGGTTCTTGCTACAGAACGATTGTCGGGTTATGTTAAATGATGAGTACTCCAATATCAACAAGGGTACCTGATCTTAAACCAGTCAAAGTGGAGACAAACGGAGGCCTAGACTTTACCTGTACAATGTCTACATGTGTACCTAATCCTGAATTGTACCCCACATCTATAAAATAAAATATATAAAATAAAAATTTTTTTAAATGTTAGGTGCCCGTGTTAAGATACTGTTGGTTGCTGGAGTTGAGCCAATATAGAAAATGAGTTTAGGGGGGGAAGGCTCTCCAGAGGGACTCAACGTATCTGTAGAGAATGAAAAATAAAAGAGAGCCGGGCTTGGTGGCTCAGCTGTAATCCCGCATGTTTGGGAGGCTGAGGTGAGTGGATTGCCTGAGCCCGCAGGTTTGTGACCCGCCTGGGCAACTTGGCGAGACCTCATCTCTACAATTAAAAAAAAAAAAAAAATTAGCCGGGTGTGGTAGTGCGCGCCTGTAGTTCCAGCTACTTGGAAGGCTGAGGCGGAAGGATCGCCGGAGCCCAGCAGGTCGAGGCTGCGGTGGCCGGGAGCAGCCACTGCACTCTAGTCTGGGTGACGGAGTGAGACTCCAACTCAAAAAAAAAAAGAGAGATCATGACTTCTTTCCTCCTTATCTTCCCAGGCTGTTTTTGTTTTTTTCTTTTTTACTAGCTTTTCCTCCCACCCCCATATGCGCAATGACTGTTGATTAGCCTGTGAAATTATCTGAGAAACAGGTTTGATCTTGAGGGGTGGGGAGAGTCTAGGCAAAGAAATTAGAGGAAGGATGGCTGACTCAGACCAGCCTTTAAAGCTGGAAATGGGACAACTTCGCAGGGCAGACAGGAAATAACCAACTCTCTCAGATGGCCAGTAAGGCACATGCTGTCTTTATTCTGAGGGTGCTCGTGGTCTCACACTGATCTGAAAAGCTCTGTTACCAGTGAGATGAAATGCACATTCAAAGTTTGCAACAAGTTTTACACAGTTTCAGATAGAGGAGTACCTGAATGTATTTTCTTTTCAGAACATCAGCATTGAATTTGAGCTTTTAAAAACAGCTAATTATTAATGTTCTTGTTCCTTTGTTAAACTCTAACATTATTTCGAGGAACTGCTTTAAAAATGTGTTTATGTAATGTTTATATAAAATTCTATCCTGTGAAATCTCTGGGCATCTCAGAATGCAGATAACAACCTAAGATGGGTTGGCAAACTTTTCCTGTAAAGAGCCAGATAGGAAATAGTTTAGGCTTTGAGGGCGGTGTGGTCTCTGTCAAAAGTACTTAACTCTGTTTTTGGGACAAAAGCGGCTGTAGACCATATATAAGAGAATGAGCTTGACTGTGTTCCAATAAAACTTTATTGGTAGATACCAAAATTTGAATGCCATACAAGTGTCTCATGTCACTTATTTTTCTTTTTTCTCAACCACTTAGATAAGTAAAAATCATTCTTATTTCATAGACTGATAATTGACAGATGATAAAAAAAAATAGGTGATAGACTAGATTTGGTCCATGGGCTATAGTTTGCTGACCCATAACCAAAAATGTTCCAGTTAGTCATATTTTTTAAAGACCTCCATGTGCCAGTGCTTATCTCAGACCTGTTCACCAAGTGTGTTATGCAAAGCATTTTATAAAGGTTTTTCTCCGTCTACCAGCTTGCTTTATGAATGTGTGCATGCTTGCTCAAACCATATTTTATATAAACTTGTTGATGTTTCTTAAAATATGGTAGACATGTTTTTGAACATCGGCTACCTTGATAAACATGCTAAATTTAGGATTACCTACCCCCTAAAATATAAGCACCTGCTATGAACTTGGAATGTAAGTAGCTTAAGAGTTGTAAACATACTTATGTAAAACATAATTTGTAAATAACAGATGGCACTTATTGACTAGGAATGCAAAGGCACTGATGAGAATGAAACAATCTTGAACCAATAGAATGGAAGGTGTGTCAGAAATGCCTATGTTCTCAGTTAGCATGAAATCATGGCCTGCCAAGCCAGCAACCAGGCACCGAGCTGGCTCTAAGTGCTCAGAGCTGGCTGTGGACTGTGGCATGCTGACTACCAGGCAACTCCAAGCTCTTGTGCAGAGCAGGACATGGATGGGAGGCCAGTCAATCCACAGATGAAGGTCATGCGTACCTGTCACGCACACATGTCTCTTCCTCTGCTAGCTCACGGAGCCATTTATTTTAGCTTGGGAAGGAAAATAAATGAGTGTGTGCGACTGGGTTCCAAATGCCTGGTTTTATCATTCGCCTCATCTCTGTGACATCCTCAAACTGTCTTTACTGTAACCCAAGCCCAGCATGAAAAACACAGCACCAAGTTTTCCAGTGCCAGGCAATTGTCGCATTTGTTATTATAAAGGAAGTGTTGACTCAACCCAGCCCAGGAACTGCCACCAAGAGTAAAAGGTCTCCAGAGATGGGATTGGACCTTTTGCGTTATTTACATTAGCAGTTGATCTGGAACTTGAGTCAGAGTTTGATCCTTGCTTCTTTAAAGAGAACTTACTTCATCTATTCATATCCTTTCTCTCCCCCCCCGCTTTCTCTTCCTCCTCCCCTTCCTTTCCCTTTTCCTCTCAGACACACAAACATATATCCACATACCTTATTATTCTATATCTAGAGGATCTAATTTTATCTTCAAACAGTATATCCTAAGGGACTTTCTTCCCAATTGTGATTGAGGCAGTGTTTGAAAATTAGGAAAGTCTATTCACACTTCTCAGTTATATCAGAATGAAGATAATCTCCGAATTTTAGACAGTGGAGTCTGAGATGAAGAACATAATCTGGTGCACATGATAGGTAAAAATGACTGTCAAGTTATCGTGTACGGGAAACACAGTGAAGACAAGTCACAAGTACAGTTTCCAAAGAGGATCCCATCAGTCGTTTCCCATTCTCCACTGATCAGCAATGAGCACAATGTATCACAGCACCCGAATACATAGTCTTATACACTGGGGATCTTTTTTTGCATGTGACAGTATAAAATCTAGATTATAGTGATCTGTATATATCATGGAAATTAGAAAACACCCATCAGTAGTTGATTTCAAAGCATGCTATAAATTAAGTTTAAAAACCTTTGCTGAAACCTAAGGTGATTTTAAAATTTATTTTATTTTGTTTTTTGGTGAGTAATACTTGGCTCTAACTTTCTCTTGTGATACTCCTGACATACTCGTGATAAGGTCAGGAATTTATTGTGGGATAATTCATAACAATTTATCTCAAAGTGAATTATTCTTTGCACTAGTATTGTCTCTCTGTCCCAGATATTTGATGTTGTTTTACCTGTGTGTATTCATTTGGGGGCGGAAATTTGGAAGCCAGTTTGAACATCTTAATCTTATAGTGTTCTCTGTTCAGTAGGTTGACTACAAGTCCCTTCGGGATCATACAAGTTCTAAACCATTTTCTTCCTTGTACTTCCAACTTTGACTGTCACCTTTATTGGGGCTCTGTCTGAAGTGATGTGAAGAAGTTGGAGTTTATTATGTAGTTATGTAAGTTCGTGTATCCATGTTGGGTCTGAAAAAGATGCTATACATATAAATGAATTTTTTCCTTCAAACCAGCAAAATAAGCCTGAGCATTCCAGTAGCTAATTTTGAATTGTATAATCATTATATGGAGCCAGCTCAGTAAACATTTGTTGAAAGCTTGGGTTTGAGTTCTATACTTTCTTTTGCTTATGAACATTTATGAGAGCATTCTCATACAAGAAGAGTGGTGTGTGTGTGTGTGTACAAATGTTTTTCTTAAAGACACTTAGTATCTTCCCCTTTGCTGAAGTGAGGAGTTGACTATAGCTTCTCTGAGACTTGATTATTTAAAAATTGAGTACCTGTTCTCCCAATATTTGGTGAAATGTGGTAAATTTTGTGGCATCTTCATTACTGTATTTTTTGTGGATCGCTCTATTTTGGTATTAAGTGTGTGTAACCTTTCCCTGCACTGTCTTGTCATTGTCATCCGCTGTTCCTCTGTCTCCCTTTCCAACCAGCAACCAGACCCTTCTTTGCTGATCAGTCTATTACTCTGGGAACTCTGACGGTAGCACTTACAATATATAACAGTTCCCTTCCCTACATTAAAAAGCCGTAAAATCTTCATGTGAAATAGCTAAGGGAACATAGATAGTAGGAGGAGAGGCTTTTGCTCCTGCAGGCACCTTGCGAAGGGGACTATTTTTCTTATATGATATAAATGAAATCCTCACTCTGCCCACTTTTACACCTACGCATGTACTGAGCGTCTCCAAGGAGACAAGGAAACCCGGAGTCCAGTTATGGTGAATCCTCCCTAAGACAGCAGGCTGGAGTCTCAGGCAACTCTCCCAGGCTCCTTGGCTTCCAGATGCCCCTCTTAGACAACCCCTTTTCTCGAGGCTCTTCCAGGCAGGCTTTCTCAAATATGTCTTCCCTGCACAGATGAAATGGCCTGTGCGTAACATCTGAAGGGCTGGGCGTGGTGAGTTCAGTAGGCAGAGGCCTCCCTGGGACTGGGAGGGTGGATGCTGCGGGAAGGTGGGAAGCAGGGGATCCACTTGCCCGTGATCTTTCCTTGGTTGTCCATTTATCTGTGCTTCTGTTTCCTTGCCTTCCTTCATGACTCTTAAACACAACAGCACCGCTCAATCTTAACAAGTGTCTTAAAAATATTCTTTGTTACAATCGTACAGTTTTGCACATGGTCTAGTTGGCTTGTTCTTGTAGGAGAAGTACCACTCTTGCGGATGCCACGTTGTCAGGTGTCTGCTCGTGAACATTCATGCTCTCCATCACTCTGGTTTCCTTTTCTCCTGTGTCCAGTGCATAGGAACATGGCCCTCCTACCTTTCTTGCCTCCCACCATTGGCACTGTCGCCTTTCTTACAAATACATAAATGAAGAGTCTGTTCTTCCTCTTTGAAGAACACACCACCCTCTGAAATCCATTGTGCTCACTTTCTAACACTAGAGTATCAGCCCCTTTCCATGCATTGACCACATCCATGTGTGCCTCTTCCTTGATGCACAAGTAATTTTTTCACCATATAGAAATCGTTTTTGATACAATCCCCAGGCAATCTCACTTTGTCTCTGAGTGCTAAGTACATCACTTCATGAGCATTCTTTTGTTTTTTTGAGTTGGAGTCTCACTCCGTTGCCCAGACTGGAGTGCAGTGGCACACTCACGTCCACCCTAGCGTCGACTTGCTGGGCTCAGGCAATCATTCCGCATCAGCCTTCCAAGCAGCCAGAACTACAGGCGTGCGCTGCCATGCCTGGTTAGTTTTTTTATTTATTGTAGAGATGAGGTCTCCCCAAGTTGCCCAGACTGTCCTCGAACCCATGGGCTCAGACTCCGCTCACCTCAGCCTCCCAAAATGCTGGGATTATAGACTTGAGCCACCATGCTCGGCCCATGACCATTCTAGACATCTCTTCTGTGTGTATATTCTCGGTTCTCTGATGAATTGACTCAAGAAGGCTGACTTTTTGTGTGGTTTTCTAGCATGAGTTCTACAAGCTTCAGTTTTCTGTTGCTGATTCTACTGCCCTCTTGGGAAAGGTCTGAAGTTAGTCATTATTCCTGTTCTTAATTGTTCGTCAGTGAATGTTCTCATGAGGATTTATTCATGACACTTTTTTGTTTTTTAAATCGGGGGCTGGAGTACAATGGCACAGTTACAGCTCACCAGAGGCTCCGACTCCTAGGCTCAGGTGATCCTTCCACCTCAGCCTCCTAAGCAGCTGGAACTACAGGTATGCATCACCATGCCTGGCTAACTTTTTTATTTTTATTTAGGGAAGGGTCTCACTATGTTGCCTAGGCTGGTCTTGAACTCCTGGGCTCAAGCAGTCCTCCTGCCTTGTCCTCTCAGAGTGCTAGGATTACAGGTGTGAACTACAGCACCTAGCCTAATTTTTATTTTATTTTATTATTTCTGTAGAAATGAGATCTCACTGTGTAGCCCATGCTGCTTTTGGATTCCTGGGCTCAAGCGATCCTCTAACCTCAGCCTCTCAAATTGCTGGGATTACAGGCAACAGCCACCACACCCAGCCTTTTTTTTTTTTACTTTTTTACTTGAACTTTCAAAAAGATTTGTCAGTCCCTTGTGCAACATTTTAGAGGACTCTCCTGTTTTCTTTTTGCTGTAACTCTAATTTATACCAACTCTCTAGTTTCTACCTTTAAGGGAAAACTATCCCATATTACAAGCTTGAAGGGGTTATTTGTAATCAAAATAATTCATTTTGCTCGCAGGTTTATAATATCCGTCTTTAAGATGACCAGAGTTCAACTTTGCTAAATTTTTCATCCTAGGCATATCTCCTCTGTTTTGATCTTCCTTTGCAAATAAGCTCATCCATTCTATTCATATGATTCTTCACTTAACTCTTTCTCTCTATTTGGACTCAGATGAGGTACAAGTGTTACTTTCTACTCGAGTTCCCAAGTTGACCCGAGAAGAATTGAGGGAGGGCGTAGGTGACCCTGCAAAGGACCTGTATCATCTCCCAAGTTTCCGTCTCTGCCCGGTCCCTCCTGGCCTCTCTGCCATCCTTGCTCAAAGTCCCAATCATTCATGCTTCTAAATTCCATGTCAGATTTTTGGTAGGAATGAAGTGTCTACTTAGCTGGATTGCCGTGTCTGAGGAACTGTGGATGAAATCAACCAAATCAAAGGAAAGGTCAACAAATTCTGGAAAGTTTTCCAACTTAGACTGGTGGGAAGTTCTGTTTGCTGTTTCATTTGCCTGGAAATAGGAAAGTCGGGCCCAAGTCCCGAAGTACACTCCCTGGAATCGTTTTTGTGAGGGATCCCCTGAACATGTGTAGTAAATGCAAATGGTTTTCTTCTGTTTTTCCTTCCAGGCACTTCAGGTGGCAAGACAGCTCCTTTTGCAGCAGCAACAGCAGCAGCAGCAAGTTAGTGGATTAAAATCTCCCAAGAGGAATGACAAACAACCAGCTCTTCAGGTAACAAGTCTTTAAAAAGAGGATTGACATTATACCCTTTGGGATAGCTGATAAGCTGTTTAGGAGTGAATGTGTTGAGAATTGCAAATCATGTAAAAAAAACAAAACAAAAAAACCTTCTGCAGAAACAGAATATGACATTTTGGGGGAAAATGTCTGTTGGACCAAAAGCTTTGTTGTTGGGAGTAAGAAGATCTACCGATTACCCAATATAATAGGAGGATGAGGAATTGCAGGTGTTGGGATGCTTCTTAGGCAATATAGGATACCAGTGAGAAAAAATTCATAACAGAAATGCGGTACACACGCACACACACACACACACACACACACAGCAGTGATTCTCAGCAGGGGAGATTTTGCTCCCCAGGAGACATTGGGCAATATCTGAAGCCATTTTTGGTTGTCACAGCTAGGGCCATAGAGGTGCTACTGACATGTTATAGTTACAGGCCAGGGATGCTGCCAGACATCCTGCAGTGCACAGGACACAAGGCATTATAATTCATCCCAAAATGTCAAAAGGGGCAAGAAGTATGACTGGGCCTAAAGAAGGTGTACTTTTAATATTATACCCCATAACAAGTATAGTAGGTACCCTGTATATACTTCAGTGGATATGTTCTAACTGTTTCTGAATTATTAATTTAAAAAAATGGCAAGACATTTTTATGTAAAGATACCAGAAAAGGTTGTTCTAGCAACTTCTTGTTTCAGGCATTTGGGAGCAAGGGGATAATGGAATAGAAGAAGGAATGAATTTATAAAACCTAATTTGGATTTTCGACTTAGAGTAGAAAATTGTATTAGAAATTTCAAAGAAAATTGAACCAGAGCCTTCATGGTCACTTCAAGATAGGGCCTTTATAGGTCCTAGGTGACTCAAACAACTTTCGTAGCTGATAGTGGGCATTCCCCACATGGGAGAGGACAGTAACTGATGGGTGTATAACTTGGTGCCCATTAATGTGATCATGAGGTCAAACCTAAATTCTAGCTTGTTTTGACTTTTCACTGCTCAGGGTGAACTACCAGCTCCCAAATTATTCTGCAAAGATCAAAATGACCTTGGCCAATGAGTTCTAGTTTTTCTACATGTACTTGGGAAACTCTCACCTTCTAGGGAAAGTTCAGCATGATAGTGATACTGTATTGGAAAAGTTGAATGACAGTGCGTATTGTTTACTAACACTTCTGAAAACAGTTATTTGGTAAACCATCAACAGTGGGTACGCCTTTGAATGTGTGTGCATGCAGGGGACATTTTTAATGAGGTACAGTGCCATTGAGGGCCTGTGTCAGGTGCTATAAGAAGTGCTTTGTTGTGCAGATGTCTTAAGAACAGCTTTGGAGGATGAAATATGACTGTGTTGACCTTTCAGCTGTGAGCTTATTTGTCAGGATTCAAATAAGTTGAAAGGATCAAACTGAACAGTTTCCGTAGTCAGACTGGGAATTGTGATTCAGAGGTCAGCGGCAGAGGCTACACTGCAGATTCCATAACATAGCCAATTGTTGGTACATATTAAAGTACCGGGGCATCTCCTGTGGACAGAGACACAATTAAAATTCTAATTTATTAATGTATACAAGGAGCCAGCCCAGCCTGTCACTCAGTGATTCAAATGACTGTCCATTCTTTTTACCTCTCTCTTGGAGCTCTCACAGCCTTAAAAATACCACGAGTCCTCTTGCATTTGTCAGACCTCAAGTGCACTGGAAAAATGAAAATATATTATTGGGGGGAATGTCTTACACATAGTAGAGGTTTGGTTGGAGATAATAAAAAAACACACACATACACAATCTGTCTGATCACACTGCTCTTCAGTATTGAATATCATTTGTGATTTTTTTATAGTATACTTATTTTCCCTCATACTTGCTTTTTTAAAACATATGGCAGTTTTAGGTAACTTCTTTTCCAAGATGAACGAAGTTCCTTTAGGGCTAAATATAAGAAGTAAAGTTTCAGGGGATTTCCTTTTGAGGCCTCTTTTTCTTCTTGCCTGTTAGAAGGTTTTTAGCCACCATGCAGAAGAGTATGTATGATACAGAGGGCTTCGTTTTTCTTGGCAAGGACAGTGTCGAAACCAACCTAACACATTCTGCTGAGCACTTCAGTCTGTAGAAGAAGTCGGGGGAGAGGGACTAATCTTGAATGCTGGTTTTGCTAAAGAAGACATCTTGAGTTTTTTTTCCTATTCCCTAAGTGGAGAAGTTGACAAGCAGAGAATTTAGACCAGCTTTAAGAGTTGGCTGGGGGGAAAATAAAACGTTGTTGGTTGACTGGTGTGTATGTATCACAGACTCTTGCTGACTATCTCCTCAGCTGCCTGGTAGGGTCATGCAAATTCAGTGAGCTTTATTAGGTTGGCTGGCCTACCACAAACAGAGAGGAGAAATTACCATCCGAGGCCACATGGTATATTACCTCATTATAAAAATGCGTATATAGACTCGGTGATTCACGGAAGGAATAACCTTCATATTTAAATATATCTTGCCACGCCGTGTCCTCGCTGAGGCATCTCAGCCGGAGTGGCTCGGAAATGAAAGGGAAATCCTATAGCAAATCTTAGCAGTGCTCGTCTCTGATCTTCTTACCCTTCGTAACTACACTGGGAGACCTATTTTAGCAAATTTCAGATCCTCTGCATAGAGGAAGGCTTGACAGGGAAGAAAAATTTGATCTGCTGATAGCTGGAGGAAAAAAAAAAGAAACCCAAATCCCCAAATATACTGTGACTCATATTTTAAGCATATCTCACACTTCCCTGCTTTATGTTTGGCAGCGCTCTCTGGTTTCACAGGCTGATGATACAAACAAAAGAAAATGGAAAGTTAGAGGAGGCTATAAGTGGTTACTCGATAGAGATCACAAAATGTAGTCAAACATCAGCAATTTGGACTAATTTCAGGGAGATGAGAGTAAGTAAGAGAGGAATGATGCTATTTGTAGATACACATACTGAACCAAATCTGAGCTGGTCACGTTCTTGGGTGATGTGGTTTATTAATCAGGGCATCAATTGGATATAGCTCCAGCTTCTGAAGTGCTTGAAAAATACTCTAGTTAGTTAATTTAAATTATTTTTTGACCTAGTCTGTTAATTTACTTTGAAACTTTTTGTGAATGATACAATTGAAAATTGGCCCCTTCATAAATTCAGAATCAGAATGCTCTGAATTCATTAACTGCAACTTGGAGAACATTTCCAAAACAGCCACAATGTGTTGGACGTTGTACTGGTAGGATACACAGCCATCAAGGCTACAGACCCTGCCTTCAGGAGGCTTCTGAGTTGTAACTGAATTAACAAGGTTTTGCTGCAAAAAGAAAATTATAGATGAGTAAAAATAGCAGGCTCCCATTTATAAATATTTATCTGCTTCCGAAGATTGCTTAAACAAGTGAAATAAATGCTTAACAGTGCAGGTGCACCCATAACCTCGAAAATGTGTAACTTTACTGGCTGAAGATTAATTTGTGAGTAGATGAGCAATTTTATTGATCAAATTTTGGAACTTTGACCACCATTTCTGGGTAGTAATTCATTTTGGTTCTTTAAGCATTTTAGTTGTTGGCACGAGTACATAAACTGGAAGGAAATCAAATGACACATTTTCTCCTAAGAAAGTAAAAGTACATGTGTATTCTGGCAGCATTAGAGTTAGGAAAGAAAGTAAACCTTGTCTGTTGCTTACAGTGGAAAGCTGACCACAGCTTCAGGCCCTCTATAAAGAATTTGAACTTGAAGCCAGTCATCGGATAGTCTTCCCTCCTGCCCACCCCTTCCTCCCAAGGTTATGTTGTATGTGAGCCCCTTATGCAGGAGGCCATTTCACAGGAAGGAAGGATGGTGGAACCCACTGGAAGGCCGGCCTTTTTAGTCTACTTGGAAGCTCAGGATTATAATGAGGGCTCCTGCTTTAAGTGGAGGAGGTTGGAATACAAGATTCAGCAGGTGTTTTTTTTAGCATTTTTATTTGCAGTTATATAAAACATGCTTTAGGCAGCATTTTTGCTTTGCATTAATGCCACATATAATCTTAGTAGCTCATATCATTTCCACGTTGTTCACTCTAGAATAAATTGGCAAGAAGAAACCTTTAAAAGAAACTACAATTTTATGTTGTAGGTAGTGAAACAGAATGGTTTTAAAATACTGACCCTTAAAAATATATACCTGTGAATTAGTAAGGTGGATAATTCAGGAGAGGGAGACATATTATGCTTTTTAAAAAAAATGTCTAGAGTCAACATTGTCTAGAATATGCATCCCTGGCGTTTTAAGTTGATATGAATTGTTGAAATCTTGATACCTTTTAAGATGTCATTGTTATCCCGTGACTTTGGAGAATCCTAAAACCCTAAAAATAAGTCTTAATAAGAAGCAATAAAACAGAGACAGTGCTTTTAAAACAGTTATTAAGTCTTTCACATTATACATGCCATTAAAAATATGAATAGAAATAGTGGCCCCCTCCTCCTCAGAAAAATGTACTGCCACACAGAATTTTACATTTAGTTTTAGGAGGTTCATGAACCTCAAGAAGGTCATCTCAGGGCCCGGGTTCATACCCTTGCTTTAAGATATTTTTTTTCCTGAAAATAATATGTTTTATTCTTGCCTCCAAAATTCTGATATAAGTTGTAATGTAATGAGCTGGCTCATTTTTTATATTTCACCTTCAACTGTATCTAGGTGACCTGCGTCCCCGTTTGCCCAGAATAGCCCCCAGTCCATGTCTATTGATTGTTTTCTAATGATTCTCATTCTTAAAAGTATCCCAGTTGTTTGAACTGGGTGCAGTGACATGTGTCTGTAGTCCCAGCTACTAGGAAGGCTGAGGTGGGAGGATCGCTTGAGCTCAGGAATTTGAGGCCAGCCTGGACGACATAGCAAGACTTCTTGTGTGTGTGTGTGTGTGTGTGTGTGTGTGTGTGTGTGTGTGTATATATATTCTCCATATCCCTGTTTGAGCATTCAATTATATGATCACTTACATGTATCTAAGCATTAACATGCTAACGTGATGCTAATATTTTATACGTAATCATGTCTTTGTCACCATATGGTAAGTGTGGTAGAAAATGAATGTTTAGTCTGTACTGAGTACGGGGCCAGCCCCATAGCTACTCTGTGGTATAGGCACTAGGGTATAGTTTATCCCTAAACTATCTTATGATAAGGAAAATTGAAACTTAGGTTAGATGACTTGCCACAGAGCACATAGACAGTAACAGCACCAGGATGGAAAATCAGGTTGTTTAGAGCCACAGATAACCATCAAGTTAATTATTCCCTCTTCTGTGTATTTACTCAGCACCTACTGAGTGCCATACTTTCCATAAATAAATATTCTACTTTCCATATTATAAGCAAAAACAAAAAACTAACAAAACCAATTCCACTGTAAATATCTGGATTTCAAGTAAGAGAACTGAGATCTGCATGATTATCCTAATTGTATGGGTGTGTGTACGTGTGTGTGTGTGTGTGTGTGTGTGTGTGTGTGTGTGTGAGAGTGAGAGACAGTGCACGCATGTGCAGTGAACAACAACAGCATAGAAAAGTTATTTCTTTTTCTCAATCCTGAAGTGCTCTTATGGGCGTCCATGTGTTGGAACATGGAATAATATGTTATAATCATTGTTGGGGCTAGGAGGTGGAGAGGGACAGGGGAAAAAAATTCTTGACTGGTCAAAAATGTGTAAATTGCCGACAAAATGACACATGTAATTAAGAGTGCTCCTACCATTTTACCTTGTGGTTTACACCTCCAATGTTGAAAAAGAGAGTGACTCCCACCTCGCTAATTACCATTATCACTGAAATGCTAGGGTTGGAGTCATTAGTTCCATGTGCATTTAATTAGAGGAAGGCTGAAATTGGATTTAACTTATTACTTTTTCATGGATCACTTTCTTGTCATCACTTCAAATTGGATTGCAGCCCCAGGTAACTAATTATGAGAGCCACAGGATCAAGAGTGAAAAAAAAGGTAATTAGGAATAACACTGTTGGACCCTTGCTGGTCGTCCACTTGTGCTTCGGGGAAAAGAAAAAAAAAAGAAACGCAAGCCGTATTTTGTAGTATCACAGATTAGAGAGTTAGAGGCATGTATGGCTGCTAGGCATCATGGGAGTCTGTCACCACCCATAGTGGTTTCTGTGATATACAGCTGAGTTGAAGATGTCGAATCCACGTGGTTCCACAATCAGCTCCTTAATACCTAGATTAAACTTGTAAAAGCAGCAGATTGGTTGTAGGTATGAGGCATCTCAACAACTGTGTAGTCTGGGGGCCTCACATATATGATTGCAACAGAGCTGTCAAGATGCCTCTGAGCCAAAGCACAGAATATTTTAAGTACAGGGAGTTAGAATTTAATGAACATATTAATGTTCCAGAAACATCATTCATATCTGACAAGAAGACATATCAGTCAGCACAACAGTAAGGTTTCGGGTTTATATATCAGGAATTTTTTGTCCAAGTTTCCAGCATGCTATAATATTCGGGTCATTTACTTTGCTTTTGGTTTGTTTCTCCCCACCCCACCCCAAATGTTGTGGATAGGCTTCCTGAAGTTCCGTTTCCCCTTCATCCTCATCGAAAATACTTTAAAATAAATTATATTGTTTCCATGTGCAGAACAGAATTCAGAACTGCAAGCAATCAATTTTATTGACATTGTCTGAAAAAATGTTGATGACAGTTGGAGGATGTGAAAGAATTGGATTTTTAAAGTCCCCAGTACTAAGTGTGGCAAAAAAAGAGAGAAAGAAATGTAGTCTCATTACTAAAAGTTCTATGAGTTAGACTCTCCAGAGAAGGGATTCTTCTTTGATAGACTGTGATAACATAATGGGAAGTCTTGCCTCGAAGCCTGTTGATTGCCTTGAGGAGAAAGATGCTGCTTGGTTTCCCATAGAAGTGAATCATCAAGCAAAGATGGCTAGAGTTCCCTGAAGTTGTTTAACATCAGTTTTAATGTTCTGTTAATATAAACAAATAATCTTGATTCGTTCTTGGATGACTTTCAGACCTGGATGAGGAAGCTTACTCATTATTCTCCAGTGCAACGGGAGTGTAGACCCTAGTGTGCCCACCCGACAGACCACTACATCGTTATTCCCAGAGTGATAAAATACTGTTCCTGGAATGATGAGTCTTTTTCCAGTGTGAATCTTCTAAGCAAAATCTCAAGAACCAAATAATAATCATCAAGTCTAATGCAGAAAATTAAAGCTTTTTTGGGGAACATCTTAAGTTGATTTAGAATTTTTGTACACAAAATTCGTCTGTGGTTGAAAGGGAGCACGCCGAGGTCAAGTGATGTAGTGTTTTCCATTTTTCCATATGAGTCTCACAGTGTGTGATAAAAGCAAACTCCTTTATTTTGTAAGTCTGCAAGAATTTCTGATGAAGTGCAGAGGTCACGTTTCTTGTCAATTTGAGTAGCCAGCATTTTTTAACTACTGTTTTTTCTTCCCTTCTGTGTGTCTTTTCTTCCCTGCCCCCACCTTGCTATAAACCGAGGCACTTTTCTGACACATGCACAGTGAAGTCCTCCAATCTGAAACTCATTAGCACACAGCATTGGACCCTGTCCAGTGGTTAGAAAATTTCCTGAAGCCTAGAATAACAGCATTTGGTGTAACACCATGGACCAGAAGTGACAATGGGGGTAGTCGCTCTCCCCTGGCACCTTGCCTGGTCAGGAAAGCCAGCTGACCATGCAACACAGTGAGACTGAGGTTGTGCATATGGGATGGGCTTGAAAAGTTTGGTCCTTAGAGGAATACACTTCTAAAATCACTAGGCACTATCTTTTTTCCCTATGCTTATTATTTCAACTGGGTTGGAGGTGTTTATCCATATGAGTTGCAGGAACATGAAAGCAAGCCATTAGAGAAATAGGATGAAACCTAATTTCTATAAGATAATATTTTTCACTAATGTAACTACTGGGTCTTGCAGAACCTGTGGGTTTAATTCTTTCATTCAGGCATACATTCATTCATTCATTCAGATTTTATTCATTGAACCCCACTATCTTGAGGTTATGTGACCCAGCTGCAACCCGTGCCCTAATGTTAGAAGAATTACGCAATTCACCATGAGTCAGGTTAATGTAAGCCAGGTTTTCAAACAGGAAACTGAGTCCCAGAAAGATAATAGTTATAATTTTTTTATTTTTGAGTCGGGGTCTTACTCTGTCACCCAAGCTAAAGTGTAGTGACATGATCATGGCTCACTGCAGCCTCAAATTCCTGGGCTCAGGTGGTCCTTCTGCCTCAGCCTCCTGAGTAGCTAAGACTACCAATATGTGCCACCATGCTCAGCTAACTTTTTTGATTTTTTTTTTTCTTTTTGTGAGATGAGGTCTCACTATGTTGCCTAGACTGGTCTCAAATGTCTAGGCTCAAGCAATCCTCTCTCAGCCTCCCAAAGATTACAAACATGAGCCACCACACCCAGCCTACAAGTTAACAATATTAAATAGTAAAAACTTATATAGAACTTTTTAGGAGCCAACTACTGTACAACAACCAAATGGGGGTAAGTTCTGGAATTATTCCCACATTACAGATGAGGAAAGTAGGGCATAGAGAAGTTACCTTGTCCAAGGCCATACCGATGAGTGGCAGGGCTGGGAATCTAGCCCACACAGCCTGGCTCAAGAATCTATGCTTTTATCCATTATACTTTACTGCCTTTCACGGAGCTACTGCCTGAGCCCAGCACACAGGGAAAGCGAAAGGAACGGAATCAGAGTTGCTGATGCTCAGTGCTCCTCGCTAACCACTAGATCACACTGTCTCCTAATTTGGACATATGTTTATGGGCATATTTGAAAAATAGCGCTTGTAATTGAAATATGCACTTTCTAAAGGGAAATGACGCTTGGGAAAGAGAAGAAAGACGGGTATTACTCAAAGCCTGCAGACGACTCTGCAAGTAATTGTCTAAAGGCAGCCGTTGAAATTGAGAAGCAGTTTGGAAAATGTACAGTTTGGGAAATTTGTGTACCAATGTAATTACGGTAGTTGTGAGCTGATGTCATGCCTAGTAACTGTTTTTGTATTGCTTAGGCCTTTGTTACTGAGCTGTGATATCATGAGCAAACTATTATAAACATAGCATGGATATAGCATGCTTGTGTAACAAAAGATTGGGAACTTTTATTAAGTTTGTTTTCCTTGTCATATTGTAAAAATTTATTATGTGTACTGTGTATATTAGAAACAGATTTGGGTAATTCTGTCTAAATGAAGTCATCCTGGCTATTTCCAGACTGTCTGTTTTTGGTTGTGAATAATTTTCATACATCAGATGGTTGTCATATTTAGTCGCTCTCAAAATTTTAAAGAGAACATATCCCATTTTGAACTTTTGGTGGACTTTAGCCGCTTTGCTGTTGGGATTGTTTGAGTTTGAAATTATTGCCCAGAAAATTACAGTGACTGAATACTAGTTTCTAAAGGGTCTAGGCTTGCTGCCTTCTATTCATAACTTTCCCCCTTCAACAAAAGAACAGATTTTTAACTACTTAAGTAGTAGAATTTAAAGCTGCCAGGACACAATTGGCCAAAGAGCGCCAACCCTTGTCCTTTTACGTTACATCCCAATGAGGGACTTTGGTAAATATTCAAGCAGACAGAACTCAGCATTCATCGGTGTTCATGGCACATGTGGGTTTTAAGTGAGTAGTTCAAAAACTTTGGATAACTCGACCCTTCCCAGCTCCTCTCCACCAGTGCCTTCTTTTGCTGCCAAACTTTGAGAACCAGAATATTCTGCCTGTTGCTTTCACTTTTTTGTTAAACCAGTCACTTTCTTTCCTGACCTCCCCAAATCTAGCTTTTCTCATCATTTTCTTTAATTTTATTGTCACTAACTCTAATGACCATAATTCCCATCCCTGTCTGGCCTCCTAGTAACATGTTACTTTGGCTAACTTGTCTTTTTGGAAACTGCCATCTTTTAAACGTCTTCAGATCAGTACCCCCCAGCCTTCCTGTCATTTTCTTTCTGTTTTTCAGTTCTCTTCTGGAACCAAGTTCATTCTTGCCTTTAAGTTCAGTTTCTTTGATCCCCTTGAATAGTACATCTGGGCTCTGAGTTTATTGTGTTACCTACAATATGTGCCCCCAGCCTGTTTGTACTCCTCCTAAATGCCTGTCCATGGTTCTCTCTTACCTCACCTTCACGTCAATTTCAATCTCTCTAATCCAACAATCCCTTTTTCCCCAGGTTTTATTAGTCAGTCATTTGAGTCATCAGTGACTTAAGTGCTTCCTTCATCCTCACCATGTTATTCATCCTCACATCTGCTATTTTTCCTTCCACTGGTATCTTCTGTCCATTCTTTTCTGTGTTCCCTCCGCTGCTGCCTTATTCTGAAGCTATTTTCTGGTGCCACCTGCCTAGGAATCTTGGCAAAGACTTTTTCCAACCCTTCACCCCCTTCCTTGCAAGGTGTATATATATATATATATATATATATATATATATATATGTTTTGTTTTTTTTTTAAGTTGGAATCTCATTCCGTCACCCAGGCTGGCGTGCAGTAGCATACTCATGGCCACCCCAGTATCAACCTCTTGGGCCTTCTGCCCAGTCTTCCAAGTAGCTAGAACTATAGGCGCACGCTACCATGCCCGGCTAATTTTTTTTTTTTTTTTAAGTTGGAGTCTCACTCTGTCGCCTAGACTGGAGTACAGTGGCCGCTTCTGGCCACTGCAGCCTAGACCTGTTGGACTCTAGTGATCCTTCCACCTCAGTAGCTGGAACTGCAGGTGCGCGCTACCACACCCAGCTAATTTTTTGATTTATTGTAGAGAAGAGGTCTCGCTAAGTTGCCTAGGCTGGTCTCAGACTTGCTGGCTCAAGCAATCCTTGGCCTCCCAAAGTGCTGGGATTACAGGCTGAGCCACCAAGCCCAGCCACAAGGCACCTTCTGTTCTTCATGCAGATCTCACCTCCTGCCATGTCACTCAGCTATTCAAAACTTTGAGTGGTCACTGTTACCCACCATACCAAGTCTAAATCCCCCTGCCTTCATCTAGCTTTCTAGTATTCTAGCTCTGCATTCAAATGGTGTCCCGAGAAGGAGGTTATAGCCGACTGACTGTGAAGAAGGGGAGGAGCCATGGATTCAGAGTCCTAATTCCCCTTCTAAGGAGCCGGATATAAGCACAGCGCATTTGATAACATTTCAGAGTTCCAAGAATCCAGAACTCTAGATATTGCCTGCTGTTTAGAAAGAAGAGCTAGCTGGGCTCGGTGGCTCAGCCTGTAATCCCACGCTTTGGGAGGCTGAGATGAGTGGATTGCCTGAGCCCGCGAGTTTGAGACCTGCCTGGGCAACTTGGCAAGACCTCATCTTTACAATAAATCAAAAATGAGCTGGGCGTGGTAGCACAAGCCTGTAGTTCCAGCTCCTTGGAAGGATGGCCTTAGCCCAGCAGTTTGAGGCTGCGGTGGCCAGGAGTGGCCACTGCACTCCAGTATGGGTGACAGAGTGAGACTCCAACTCAAAAAAAAAAAAAAAGATAAGAAAGAAGAGCTTTGGTGATTAAATTGTATGTGAGAAGCCGGGCTCGGTGGCTCAGCCTGTAATCCCGCGCCTTTGGGAGGCTGAGGTGAGTGGATTGCCTGAGCCCGCGGGTTCGAGACCCGCCTGGGCAGCGAGACCTCATCTCTACAATAAATCAAAAAATCAGCCGGGCGTGGTAGCGCATGCCTGTAATTCCGGCTACTTGGAAGGCTGAGGTGGAAGGATCGCCGGAGCCCAGCAGGTCGAGGTTGCGGTGGCCGGAAGCGGCCACTGCACTCCAGTCTGGGCGACAGAGTGAGACACCAACTCAAAAAAAAAAAAAAAAAAAAAAAAAAAAAAATTGTATGTGAGTTTAGTTCCAGGAGAATATCTTTGTCCGTTTTCTTCGTGTGAAGCATCTCCCCATTTTTGAGTTCTCTGCCATTTGATTCTCTGCTTTTCCCTTGGTGTCTTTGCTGGTGCCTAGGGAGTTTCTTCGAGCTCCTCTGGCTACAGGACCTGCAGGCCGTGCCCTCCCATGACTGCACATGGAAGAGCTGCTCTGTCAGACCTAATGAAACTGCTTTTAATAAGACATCAGTGAAATTATGTCTGGTTTGTTCGTTATTTGATAGTGCAAAGGGATTGTTATTTATTCTAGAAACAGAATTAAGAGTCCAAACTGCATAGAATTGCACAGAGCAAAGAGGTTTTGTTGTGACTGCCAACTTTGATCTTGATGCAAAGTCTATCTATATAGAGTACTGTTGGAAGGATTCTGGATCCAGGATGGGCTCTGTAGGAGTACTGTAATTGATTAGGTATGTCTGCCATGGGCACTGGAGTTGGCAGTGGTGGTGTATATGCACCTTTTATTTGCCACGCTTATCTGACATACTCTATGCTGATCACATATCAGAGTGGAAAAGTGCTTAGGATTTTTTTTTTCTGGTAAGCCTGATTGGTTTTGTGGTAACTATTGAAATATTGCCTAAAGTTAAACATGTGCTTTGTGTTTTTCCCTGTAGCTTTACATGAAACTGCACAAACTGCATTCCCATCCTAAAGCCATATCTCTTCTTGATCAGTTCTGAAGTGTGATTTGTCCTTTAAAACCACAGGATCTTTTACACTGGGCTGCCACACAAACTCAGCAGAATAGTTGAGTTTCGAAGATTCATGTGTCAGAATATGCTGGGGGAGGAGACAAAGTCACACTGTGATTAACATTGTGACTTCCAGTGTCAGACCAGCAGGTTTTAAATCCTGGTACTACCCTCACTCCTGTGTGACCTTGGAAAAGTAACTTAACCTCTCTGTATTTTTGTTTTCTCATCTAGAGAGTGCTGCTAGTAACCTTACCTACCTGAGACAGTTGTGAAGATTAAATGATTAGTGCATGAAAAGTGCTTGCAGAGTGCTTGAGATATAGAACTTTTCTCAGAAAGGTTCACTCCTCTTATAATTCTATAAAAACTTTTTTGGGCTGGGCTCAGTGGCTCAGCCTGTAATCCCCTGCTTTGGGAGGCCAAGGTGAGTGGATTGCCTGAACCCGCGGGTTCGAGACCCGCCTGGGCCACTTGGTGAGACCTCATCTCTACAATAAATCAAAAAATTAGCCGGATGTGGTAGCGCATGCCTGTAGTTCCAGCTACTTGGAGGGCTGAGGCGGGAGGATCGCCGGAGCCCAGCAGGTCGAGGCTGCTGTGGTCAGGAGCAGCCACTGCACTCCAGCCTGGGTGACAGAGTGAGACTCCAACTCAAAAAAAACTCCAAAAAGCAACAAAAAAAACCAAACTTTTTTTTTTTTTCTTTTCTGAGTTGGAGTCTCACTCTGTTGCCCAGGCTGTAGTGCAGTAGCACACTCACAGCCACCCCAGTGCTGACCAGCTGGGCTCCGGCGATCCTTCTGCTTCAGCCTTTCAAGTAGCTGGAAGTACAGGTGCATGCTACCACGCCTGGCTTATTTTTGATTTATTGTAGAGACAAGGTCTCGACAAGTTACCCAGGCTGGTCTCAAACCCACGGGCTCAGGCAATCCACTTGCCCCAGCCTCCCAAAGTGCTGAGATCACGGGCTGAGCTACCGAGCCTGGCCCAAAAACTGTTTTTAAAGGAAAAACGGCAGCCTGTTAAACTCCAAATTATATTTTATTGAATTCACTTAGTATTGGTCTCTATTTAAATATGTTTTACAGTGTAATGGGGACCGTCCTTTTGCTTGTAATCAACTTGTAGATAGTCAGATTTGATGGAAAGACATTAGGCTCTTCATCTGTAAAATGGGGTGATCATAGCACTTATCTCATGGTGTTATGAATATTAGCGGAGGTAGTGGCTTATGTAAATAGCCTAGATAGATGCGTAACAAGTACTTAATAAAAGTTAACTACTGTCATCATCCCTGCTACGACTGTTACCAGCATTCTTATGATGGAGCAGTGTTTTTCTAAATGTATTTTAGGTATAAATGAGGGTCATGCTATTTTAAAAATTCCATCCGGGTCTCTCTTTTGTTCTTGTCTTCCCACAATTTTATATGAGTCAATGCTAGATAGTTTTAACAACCAAGGAACTAGTCCCTAATCTGAAATCTTGAAGCTGTGACATTCTGCACCATGCCTGACATAAAGCTGGCAATGCATAGATATTTCTTTCATGAATGAGTTAGTGAATAAGTGAGTGATGAATGAATGAGTGAGGGAATGAATGAGTGAAGCATCTAAGCCAGAAAGAAAAGAAAATTGATACCGCTTTGGTTGAAGAAACTGTGGGCTGGTCTCAGGTTCATAAACCTCTAGGAACATTTCAAGACCATAAAAACAGCATTAAAAGCATCCAATGGCAGTCCTGCCTAAATCTTTCATCAGGCTGATGAAATGAATCTTGCCAGGTATGGAGTGAAAATCAGAGAACTCCTGTAGAGTGTTTAGACTGCCCTAATGCCCTGTGCTTGCCTTTGTACATTTGTGAATCTGTTTCAGGTATAATATTAATGGCATAAAACTTTAATATATAAGTGTAGAAAATCAGAGACTAAAAGCAAAATATAGAAATGTATTTGGTGTCAAAATTATGTTCAGTGAAGCATAGAGAAGATGGAATCGATCATTAAATATATTTGGAAGGAGGATAGAAAATACACTAAAATCTCTCATTTTGAAAGGAATTGGTTTACTTGATTATTTGCAACAGTATCACACTCAGGAAAATCTAAGACAAATGAAAGCAAAACAGAATTTAATTGAGCTATTATTTTGCAGACTTTGGCTTCGTTTCAGACAGACTAATCAAATTATGTTTTGCACAAATAACTAATGTTAAATGCAGCCTACCAGCAGATGTTTGAAAAGAGCCTAATTGGAAAATCTGCATCCTGGATTTAGTCTGTCTCATTGGGAAAAAAATAACTTTGAATTTATATTTTCAAGGATGACACCCAGTGACAAGCATTTCCAGAAAAGATAGAATTTTCCTCAAAG
This sequence comes from Cephalopachus bancanus, assembly GCA_027257055.1. Taxonomy (NCBI): domain Eukaryota; kingdom Metazoa; phylum Chordata; class Mammalia; order Primates; family Tarsiidae; genus Cephalopachus; species Cephalopachus bancanus. Next base: position 1,764,419 of record JAPVLO010000214.1, on the reverse strand, counting down.
ATGCTTGGTGCTTGGGTGGAATTGTCTTAAATAGTCAAAGGTGGCACTCTAGAAATTAAATTTCTTGGAAATTCTCCAGCTCTGTGCCATGTAGCGCTCCACAGAGAAATCTCCTTTATCATATTACGTCACCAGAGTCCTGTTACAGTCCCTGGATCGTGTCAGGGACCCGTGTGCTGTAATTTATAATGAGCCCCTGCAAGTCATACAAGGCACATACTGATTGATGACATTTAAAAGTACTGTCAAGGTGGCTAGGTAATGAAGTTGACCTTCCTCCTTCGTTGTCTCAGTTTCAAGTTTGTATATATAAACTATTTCACCTGCCATATTTGCTTGAAACTTTTTATTCTATCTACAAAAGGAATTTAGTTTAATAGTAATGCTTTTCTTCCTTTAGATCCCAGGGTTAGCCAGCATCTCCTTTAAAGAGCTAGGGAATGGATATTTTTCGCTTTGTGGGCCATACTGTCTCTGGCAACTATCCACTCTGTTGTCGTGCAAAAGTAGCCATAAACAATGGGGAAATGAATGGAGAAGCTGTATTGCAAAACAAATTTATTTGTGGACACTGAAGTATGAGTTTTGCATGATTTTCACCTGCCATGAGATGCTCTTCTTTAGGCTTTTTCTCAACTGCTTAAGAATATAAAAACAATTCTTAGCTCGCAAACCATACACAGGTGTGGCAAGCCAAATTGGGCTATAGTCAGCTCATGTCTGCTTTAGATGCTTGGGTGTGATCATGCAGGTTGTTTATTGAACCAGGATGACTGGGCTGGTGAAGGCTGAGGTCTAGCAGTCATTTGTCAAGCCGTACACCCTGGCATGGGACCAGGGCTGTATCTGCTCAAGGAAAGAGGCATCCTCTATTCATTTGCACAGAGGTGCCACCCACTTCCCAATTTCCCTTCCTTTCCATTGTGTTGGTCTGAAATATGTCCACACATTAAAGAAGATAGGATGGTGAAGCAAGTAATTGGATCTTTTGAGATTCAGAAAGATGGGCTTTACCTGATAGGACTATTCCTTGTATATTTGTGTGATATTGAGGAAGGTACCCTTTCAAGATACTTTGCTTTCATCCATCTGAATATTTTCATAATATATCTATTTTCTTACATGAAAACACTTTACTGCTATCTTTCAGAAAAATATCTTACCAGTTACATAGATCTGCAATGTCTGAGATGCATAAAACTCTGCCTTGAATCCATGACAGAATGGCACTGCTACAGTGTGGAGCCCTCCTGCAGTGCCCAATCATATGTTTATGTGATTTCCTTCCATTGTTTGCATTTTGAACCCAAGCATGTCTGATTTCAGCAAAGTGACTTACATGTATAAGTCTTCGTTTCTTATCTAAAATGGCTAGTCGGTGGTTTTCAATCCTAGGGGGCACATCAGGATTAATATAATTACTATCATCATCAAGATCTAGGGTTCAAAGCTTTCAAGAATCACAGGTCAGCGGGCTCGGTGGCTCAGCCTGTAATCCTGCACTTTGGGAGACTGAGGTGAGTGGATTGCCTGAGCCCATGAGTTTGAGACCCACCTGGGCAACTTGGCGAGACCTCATCTCTACAATAAATCAAAAAAAATTAGCCAGGCGTGGTAGCATGCACCTGTAGTTCCAGCTACTTGGAAGGCTGAGGCGAAAGGATTGCCGGAGCCCAGCAGATCGAGGCTACAGTGGCCAGGAGTGTGCCACAGCACTCCAGTCTGGGCGACAGAGTGAGACTCCAGCTCAAAAAAAAAAGAATCAAAGGTCAAATCACCTGAATTCTATCTATGGAATGAGACTCTTGAGATGGGGCCCATGCATGGGTATATTTAAAAACCTTTATAAATGCTTTAGATGCATGCCCATGGGTGAAGACCAGTAGACAAGGTGACACCTAAAATCATTTCCAACTTAAAATTTCAGTGTCCATTGCATTTTGTTGTGTCCTCATTTCTTCTGACCTCATTTCACTGCTGCAAGCCATGTGTGGTAATAAGATGTTAGGGAGTCCCAGGTCAGGAGCTTTGCCCTTGGGTAAGTTTATGCAGGATTGGACAGGTTGATGAATATACTACATAAGAATTAGGTAGGCTACCAACCCTATTAACCTTAGGGACCTGTTGAGAAGTCCAGAAAGTGACAAAGAAGGGTAGACTGGTTAGCATCATATTGAAGGCCTATCTTGGGATTTAAAGTGTACTGCTCACCTTGTTTTCTCTAGACACTTGTGCATTTCTCCTCTGGAATGGACCCATATACCACATTCTTATGATATGCGCCCATTTTACCATATTTCTAGACCCGCCCCACATAGGGAGATTCTGTATCTCACCAGATCACACACCTGATTTCCTACCGAAGTCATTTGGATGCCTTAGCGGTAAGCATTGAAACTGGCCCATGTCTCAGTGTCACACTTGGTCTCTAGGAGTTTAGGACGTACCTCACTCACCAACCTGAAGGTTATTTAACCTGAACCTTGTGTTCATCTAGGACCTTTCTTCTGCCAGTGTCTTATAAACAAATACCTGCTTTGCTCATTTTGCAAAATACCGAAAGAAAATCTCCCAATGTGGAACTATAAAGACCAACTGGACCTCTTATCTCTTTATCTGTGTCACCGTATTAGCGTATAATTTGAATTTTAAAAAGTAGAATCCTCTTCATTCTACATATGTTATAGAATTTTGGGGCTATTAATTGATGAAGGCAAAACCGTTTTACAGCGGTGTGGACCATGAGGGCCATGAGGTGTTTAGAGCAATTTTTCTTTAAGGTAATGCCAGCTGTGTGAGGCCTGAATACCCACCAAGTAGCCAATTTGATTTTTTTTTTTTTAGCACAATTTACCAATTGGAGTTCTACAAAAGAGAGATTATATTTTTTGACTTATGAACAGCAGGTCAGACATTTCAAAGAAAATTTAGAGAGCAGTAATTTTTAAAATGTACACAGATGAATTTGAAAATAAATATTTCACTGCCTACACAGCCCTTCTTAGAAGACTGGCTTTGGAAATGTATTCCAGGAGCCTCACCATTTTGTATGACACGGTGTCAGTTCATGCACAATATATTAATGCTTAATTGAAGATAATGTAACTGCAGATCAAAGGCATAATTAACGGGCTTGCAGAAACTCTTATGTAGATCAGGATTTTGACTAATAGAAGTCTGGACAAAACTGGTTTATAAAAGGATCTTGAGACCAGCTGAGGCTTTATCTGTCTGCTCTGCTGATGGTGACAACAGCTAGAGCGGCCACCAAGGGTGGGTAGGTAGATAAAGGATCAGTTCTCACCTGCACCATTCAAACCCCCACTTTGAAACCCACACTTCCTGGAGTGGCCCCTGATTGGCCCCTAGAACTGCTGGACTGTAGAGCTATTGAATATCTCAGTATATACAATAAGGGGCTAATTTCCATTCGTGTTAGGATATCTCTATGACTCTATGACCTGAAACTTTAATAGGAAGCACATGATCAGGGAGCTGGTCTCAGAAAAGAAGTTGGCAAACATAGACCCATGGGCCAATTCCCAAAGCTTGTTTTTTTTAGTACTGACAGGCCAAGAAAATTGTTACATTTTTTAATGACTGAAGGGAGGGAATATCAAAAGAAGAATAATATCTCATGAACCATGAAAATTATATGAATTTCAGATTTCAGTGTCCACAACTACAGCTTTATTGGAATACAGCCACATTTGTTTCTTCTGCTGTCTGTGCCTGCTTTAAGCAGAGTTGAGTGGTTGCAACAGAGACTATATATCCCACACAGCCTAAAATATTTACTTTCCTGCCTTTTATAGAAAAAGTGTGTTGGTCCCTGGCTTAGAAGTTCAAGTTTGGCCTTTAGAACATTCTTTGAGCAGAAGAGCTTAGGCATCTAGAAACTTGCTGAATTTTTATTTTTTATTTTTTTTTTTGAGTTGGAGTCTCACTGTCGTCCAGTCTGGAGTGCCGTGGCACACTCACAGCCACTCCAGTGTCGACCTCCTGGGCTCCAGCAATCCTTCCATCTCAGCCTTCCAAGTAGCCAGAACTACAGGCTCACACTACAATGCCCGGCTAATTGTTGATTTATTGAAGAGACGCGGTCTTGCCAAGTTGCCCGGGCTGGTCTCGAACCCACGGGCTCAGGCAATCCACTTGCCTTGGCCTTCCAAAGTGCTGAGATTACAGGCTGAGCCTCCAAGTCCAGCCAAAACTAGCTGAAATTATACAGAAAGATAGATGAAAAACCAAAAAAAGATTTTTAACCAAAATGTTGGGGCACTATTAGAAAACAGTGTTGTTGGGAGCCAAAAATGTAGAATTCTCATGGGAGGATTATTGATTTTTTATTATTGATTTTTATTTTGTTACCATCATTAAAAACAAGGTCTGAGTCTTATTTTGGTCTTTTTTAATATAATTATCATTATGATAGGATTAATTTGGTATGAATGATGCAGTGATTCTGTCTGAGAGCAAATCTCCTAGGAAGTAAATGTGAGAATAGACCAGAAGATTCATTCATTCATTCATTCATTCATCTAATCACTTATCCATTTATATTTACATTTATTATGTGCCTATTGTGTACCAGACCCTACTTCGTACTGAAGTACAGAAGTGAATATTTCTTAGTTCTTATGTCAGAGTTGAAACTGAACAGAGTATGGGATAATCAACTTACTAATAGATGTAAACTTAGAAAATGGTAGGAACTGAGCACTTGAAATGTGGCTAGTACAGCCTAAGAACTGAATTTTAAAATTTTGTATGCTTTAAATTAATTTAAGTTTAAATAGCCACATGGCTAGCGCCTACTATTTGGAACAATACAGATATAGAACGTATTAATCCTTATGGAAAGTTCTATGAGATGGTGCTATTCTAGAATGTTCTTTTGCCTTTTTAAAGCATTTTGGTAAATATGTCCTCCCGATGAAAGATCAGAAAGTAGTCTCTTTTAATGTGGCTTTTTTTTTTTTTTTTGAGTTGGTGTCTCACTCTGTCGCCCAACTGGAGTGCAGTGGCCACTCCTGGCCACCGCAGCCTCGACCTGCTGGGCTCCGGTGATCCTTCCGCCTCAGCCTTCCAAGTAGCTGGAACTACAGGCGCACACTACCACGCCCGGCTAATTTTTTATTTATTGTAGAGATGAGGGCTCACCAAGTTGCCCAGGCGGGTCTCGAACCCGCAGGCTCAGGCAATCCACTCACCTCAGCCTCCCAAGGCGCGGATTACGGGCTGAGCCACCAAGCCCGGCTTAATGTGGCTTTTTCACACATCTCCAAAGTGTATCTGTCTAACTCTTTGCCACATATTATATCTTTCTATATCCTCTTTTATGGGATCACTACCAATGCAATACAATAGTTCAATCATCACTGGGAACATTGGCTGCCTCCATTTTCCTCTTGAGGGCTTGCGCTTTCCCTCCGAATAGGAAAAGCTCTGAAGACCTGGAAGCTTGAAGGAAAATAAGCCAAACCCCACCCATCCCCAATGAACCATTTAAAAGCTGACAATTTTATTTGTGCAGACTTAAAATGGAAATAAGAACTTAAAAGAGAATTTGAAAAATACCCTTCTTACAAAAAAGCTTAAATCATTTCCTCAGAAAGTTTCCTTCAGTCCCACAGGCCAGCCTCCTCCTTTCTTCAGTGTGAAGGGGACGAATGTGACCTGCAGTTTCCACTGATACTGCTCTTGGGGTCCCACGAGGTCCCTGTACTTGCCCTTTCTCTCTGGGGCAGAGAATGGCATACCCTGGTCTTCCTGTTGGCTTTTATAAAAGCCAAATCTTTGACTTTTGTTTCTTGCTTCCAAATGTTGTTCATAGTTGTGCTTTTCATACCTGTGTCCCAGGTATAGGATTTAGTGGTCTTTTAAAAAAATTAATAATGGTATCATTGAGAATTATATTTCATTTTAGATTAATAATAACAATAATAATTATAGCATTAAGTTCACTGGTTTAATATGTCGATTGGCTAGGAAAAAATCCAGGTTGCCCTTAACCTTTTTTTGGAGTTGGAATCTCACTCCGTTGCCCAGCCTGGAGTACGGTGGTACAATCACGGCTCACTGCAGCATCAACTTCCTGGGTTCAGACGATTCTTCCATCCCAGCCCCCTAGTAACTGGGACAACAGGCACGTGGCACCATTCTCAGCTAATATTTTTGATTTTTTTTGTAGAGCTGAGGTCTCTTTATGTTGCCCGGGCTGGTTTCGAACTCCTGGGCTCAAGCAATCCTCCTGCCTCAGCCTCCCAAAGTGCTGGGGTTACAGGCGTGAGCCACTGTGCCCAGCCTTAATCTTACAGGCGTGAGTCACCATGCCCGACCAGTATTAGACAATTAAGCTTATTTATAAGTCTCTGGAGTCAGATCTACTCAAGTTCTAAAACCATCATTTACCAGCTCTGTGACCTTGTCCAAGTTAAGCTTACTTCTGAGCGTCTATAAAGTAGATATGTCTACCCATCAGATTAATTCAGAGGATTATTTCAAGACTGTGTACACACGTACATACGGAATCTGGCCCATAGTGTTCAAAATATTACCTGCTTCAGCAGGTCTTGTCTTGATCATCATATTATTATGATATTGGTTATGCGTTATCACTTGTGAAGTCCTAGGCTGGCCTAGACAGAAAGAATTGGAGTTTTATGTAACACTGGGGCTTTTCGATGGTGGTAGATGAGCAGAGGGGGGCATTTGCCAACCCCCTATGCATTTCATAGCAAATTGCGTTTAGAGTGGCCATAACCATGTTATTGTCTCTGGATCTTTGCTATATGCCAGAGAAGTTGAAAATGCAACAGCCAAAGAAAAATGCACCAAGGTCCTGTGTACAGGACCCCACCTCTCTTGCAAGGGTGCCATTAGCTGCAGCTGTTGAGAAGAAAAGATGGGGGAATGATCATGCTTCCCCACCCTGACCCTCTCCTAGTTCTTCTCTCTACTCTAAGAATGAAGTTGTACAGTTGTTGTGATTTTTTTCTTTGACTTTACAGTTACATGTGTGCACAAAGGACCAGAAAGTACTCCAATTTTCCTTGTAAAGTCTACTCTTTTGGGGTCTCGGTGTGTCAGCAAGGGAAGCATGGATTATTAATTGTCTTTCTGTGAGATCTTCTAGTTAGACTTGCTTCTCTTGGGGACTGAGTAATTTGTTACTCTTCATTGCTCTGTTTCTTTTTCCCCCAAGGGTGGTTCTCTTCACACCTGCAAGACACTTGTTCTTTCACTTCTGTATTATCACATTATTTACTGCATTTCTGAAAAAGGGAGCAAATGTTCGTGACAACTTTGTTCCAAACAGGACGGTGCTATTTAGTTTAAATAACAACAACAAAACAAAACAAACAAACAAACAAAAAGGCATGGAACTGTACAAGAAAATGTGAAAGAAGCTTAGGGAATGACATTCCATGAAGATAGGAGTTTTGACCTTTTCTATCATGGTGGAAGCAAGGCGGAGGAAGTGAGAATTGAATCCCTGTTGGAGATTGCATACTGATGGCCCATAGGCTAGATGCTGTTTTGTTGGCTCCCACAGCTCTTAACACTTTTGTAGTTCATTGCAAAGGTTAAAGAAATCTAGAGATCTCCATTAAAATCTCATTTCCCAGCTTCGCCTTAAAAAAAAAATCAGGCAGGGTATGCAGTAACTCACACCTGTAATCCCAGCACTTTTGGAGGCCAAGGCCGGAGGATCACTTGAGACCAGATGATCACTTGAGGCCAGGAATTCAAGACCAGACTGGGCAATATAGCGAGACCCCATTCCTATCAAAAATAAAATCAGAAGTTCAAGCAGTATACATAGCACCAGCTATCTGGAGCTGAGAAATGCTCCCCCTTCCCACCTTGCCATGGATGTCAACCTGTTCAACTAATCGTCTGTCTGTATCTACTTATCTTGTAAATAGCCCAAGCCTTCATGAACAGCTCTACCCCAGAGTCTCAAAGGCAACAGGACCCTGTAACGGGCCAGCTACTTTGTATTTTTGCACCCTGATTGTAAACTGATTTTTTTAAAGCTGGCTGCCAGTATGAAAATTGGAACTCTGCTTTCTTAACTAGGACTGTGTACAGTGATGGTCCCTGCGTGACAAGGATAGGGCAGGGAATTTGTGTTCCTGCAGGAAGAAATTATGTCTATACCAGATGGCATGCTTTTGCCTGCATTATCAGATTTGGATAATCTGTTAATAGTTACCCCCAAAACTTAGTATCTTAAAATAATTTAACAATAATTATTTTACACATTTTCTGTAAGGCAGAAACAGTAGAGTGGCTTAGTTGGGTGGTTCGAGCTCATAGTGTCTCATTAGATTGCAGCCAAAATGTGAGGGTGATGCACTTCCAAAATGGCCCACTCACATGGCTGTTGACAGCAGCCCTTAGTTCCTTAGAATGTGGACCTCTCCATAGTGAGGCTTGAGTGCTTCATGACATGGCAACTGACTTCCCCCAGAGTGATCCAAGTCTTTTGAGACCTTGCCTTGAAAACCACATACCATTACTTCTGCCATATTTATTGGTTACATAGACTAACTCTGACACCGTGTTGGAGGGGACAACACAAGGCGTGAATACCAGAAGGTGAGAGTCTTGGGAGTCTGTCCTAGAGGCCAGATGCCACCAATACCAACCTCATATTAGCCCTATTTAGGATCACTGCATGAGTGAACCAGTATAATCGCTTGTAAAGTGTCACATACCTCAACTCTGATGGACAGAAAAAAGGGAAAAGGCAAACATGTGGCCAGAGCCCTGAGTACCTGGGTACTCTTGGCCATTGGCCAAAATATTGTTCACTTCAATGAAAGATTTGCCTGTTGCTAATAAGAAAGAGAGACTAGCAAAAGAGAAGATCAGTTGAGTCAGGATATTTGGTGAGCTAGATTTCTTTCTCAAATTCTCTGAATTTACTCCAGTATTTTCCCCCTGAACAAATGGGAGGTTGCATTTTCTCAAAGTTGTGAAACCTTCGAGGAGAATCTCGAAATAATTTTAAGACAAAATAAATAGTTTAATATTTATATCCAACTTCCTCTCTAGTGTCTCGGTATTTCACATTATTGGAATGATTTTGTTCAGTAAATTAGGTAGACCGATGAGAAGTTCAAGAAGAATAATTAGGTCCTTTCAACTGGATAAAGAAAGTGTGGTACATAACATGATGGAATGGTACACAGCCATCAATAAGAACAAATTCATGTCCTTTGTGGCAACTATCACAGAACTATCACAGAAACAAAAAACTGAGTACTGCATGTTCTCATTCATAAGCAGGCCCTGGTCGCTGGACACACAGATGAGCACAAAGGTAGGAATAACACATGCTGAACCCAGCTAAAGGAGGGAGGGGGGAAGAGAGGGAAGATAAAGAGCCCACAACCACACACTAGGGACTAGGTCCACTACCAGGGGGAGAAAGGGCTCATGAGAATCCTAAACCTTACTTGCACACAATTTACTTATGTAGTAAATCCTCACATGTACCCCACAACTCTAAGATAAATAAAAATAAAAAATCGGGTCCTTTTGGCAACTTGAATGGATTAAAAAAATAGACAGTCACATGTTATATAATGATAAAAGCTGTAAGAAAACAAAGCTGGTTACGGTATAGAATGGTAATGGCATGCCCATGTTAGATTGGCTGACTGAGAAGGGCTTCCTTGAGGAAATGATCTTTTGTCAGAGACCTTGGTTCTGTGAAGGATTGAGTCTTACAAGTATCTGGGGTTAGAGTGCTAAGTGTCAAAGCTCCTAGACAGAAACAAGTTTGGCTGCTCTTCCAGAATTCACGGAGGCTCCAACTGCATCATGGTTCTCACCTCTGGACTTCTTATGGTTGACTTAGCTTTGCTTTCTTGACTATGATGATGATGATGATGATGATGATGATTTTGAGTCTCTGTTGTCCAGTTTGGAGTGCAGTGGCATGATCACAGCTACCACAGCCTTGACCTGCTGGGCTCAGGCAATCTTTCGGCCTCAGCTTCCTGCGTAGCTGGGACTATAGGGGCACGCCACCACATCTGACTTTTTTATTTATTGTAGAGACATGGTCTCGCCATATTGCTTGGGTGGATCTCAAACTCCTGGGCTCAAGCAGTCTTCTCACCTTGGCCTTCAAAGTGCTGGGATTGTAGGTCTAAGCCACTGCACCCAGCTGACCATAATCTTATAGTCCTGGCTTAACCTTCTCTAAAAAAATACTTTTGCATATTAAACCAGAGTCACATGAAAGGGACATTATGCTGCGGCCAGTCTAGTGTGTATTTCCCCTTTTTCTCCCCACAAAGATTTTACAAAACTTATGTATGCAAACAGGTATTTTTGTTTGTTTCACATGAGTCACTTTTGCATAATATAACAAGCCCATGATTTCACATGTACAGTAATTCATAGAAAGTGATAGTCATCTTGCTTAGATACCTTACTTCTCAAATCTAGGCTGCTAAATATAGTACCTTCTCAGACCCATATAAGGTGCCATAAAAAAAGAAAAAATAAAGGTCAAAGTTTCCCCACCTACGAATTTGGCTATAAAAACAGCAAAGCAGGGTTTTTCTGAACTTGAATCAGTAAATTTTTAATTTAAATAGTATCCTGTTTTGACAAAGTGCTAAACCACAGAGGTCTCAGATAGACACTATTAAGCTTTTGTCTGTACCTGCTGGCATCTCTCAACAGGAAACTCTGGATGACTTTTGTTGTCATCTTGTGAAACACTGACAAGGAATGCGTGCCCTTATTTGTTGCATCCGGGAAATGATCAGAATACCTCTGGTGCATCTCGATCCTGTTTACATTAGCTTTAGTATGTTGCAAAGTCCTTTGCCAGACAAAACCTGTATTGTTTCTTTTGTTCGATTAATGAACATTGGATTTCTGACTTGGCTAAGTGCACCGCCAGAACGAGGCAAAATATGATGATGTCACATGAGTTCTGTTCTCTGACCCACCCTGCAAAGAACTGAGTTACCTGCAACCTTTTTCCTTTCTTGGTCTTGTGATCTCATAAGTTGTACAGTTTGGCTACCCAGGGCCTGCACAGTTCTTGCTTGGCCTGGGTTGTCCCGAAGAAATCCAAGGTGCTGCAAAAGCTCTTTGTTGGAATTCAGTCCCCGGCCTCTCTTTATCTCAGTTTGTTGCATGTTGAATAGTAAGTTGCATTTTACTGTAAAGGTGACTGCATTTTTCTTATGGGGCCTTCAGGGTAAACAGCCGTTAGTTTCCATCTGTGAACACACATGTAGCTTGTGTTTGGGTACAGGTCCCGGTGCTTCCAGAGTCATTATTCCTCTGTAATGTTTATTCTCCATGGTTGTGCATAGATAGATGCTATGCCCCAGTGCCGGACAAAGAGGTAGCCCGTAATTCCAGCTCAATGTGTTACAGCTGAGAGTAGACTGCAGTGGAAGCAAGTGATGGATCAAGCAAATAGCTTTTAATTTTGCATAAATTGGTTTTCTATTTTGCTCTGGGGCAGAAGTTTGCAGCCCAGGGTCACGTTAGATGTTGCTCACAATTTGAAAGAGAGGCATTCCTGGAAAATATCTGGCAAGGCAGAACTCAGGATTTCAGTCCTTGCCTCTCATTGAGGGACTTGGGGAAATTGGAGATGGTGTCTGTAGCCTGGGATGGCAGCCTTTATCTCTGGACCAGAAGAGGCACTGGAGATTAGAAAAAGCAACAGCAATTCCAGATTCTCCAAGAATAAAATTAGCATGACAGTTATCAAATGTACCCTCGCTTTACCTTTTTTACCCCCAGAACATTGTGTAATAATGGCATTTGTATATGGTGTTGTCTCATAAGAGACAATGAGAAGATTCCCTTTTACGTAGACTCCCAAATTGCCTTAGTGTGGAATTACTAACAATCCTAGCTAGGCAAGCTAGAACAGTAGCGGGCACAATCTGAGAGAGGGCAGAGCTCTCCTTTTGCCCCTTGCCCAAGGACAAAAGATGGGTGAGGCCAGTTGTCAGCATGAGACACTAGTTTCTGGTTTAGAGCTGCAAAGAATGCAATTGTGAAGGATTTCAATCTGCTTTTTATAGTTACGATTTTAGAAATTTTGGCCATCTCATCTGAAGACTTAGCCAGGCTTCAGAAACCAAGAGTTTATATCTAAAACCTGATCTGCCACCATGACCTTGGGCAAAATAGTTAACTTCTCTGTTTTCACTTCTACGTCTACAGAATGGCCCTAACTTGCAGCCACTACACGAGGACCAGTGTAAATTTCAACACAAAACAAGCACCCAGCCAGAGACACTCAGTGTATCGGGCTCCCTAATTCCCAGTCCATGGACTGGCCGCACAGCCGGAGCTGAGTGGCAGACTAAGCAAGCAAAGCTTCATCTGTATTTACAGCCATACCCCATCACTCATATTACCGCCTGAACTCTGCCTTCTGTCAGATCAGCAGACGGCATTTAATTCTTATACGAATGTGAACCCTATTGTTAATTGCATGTGCAAGGGATCTAGGTTGCATGCTCCTTATGAGAATCTAATGCCTGATGATCTGAGGTGGAGCTGAGGCGGTGGTGCTAGCACTGAGGAGTGGCTGCAAATACAGATTAATGTTAGCAGTGAAGTTTGACTGTCTAAAGACTATGATAAAACAATTGCTTGCAGATTCATCAAAACCCTCTGAGTGGCAAGTGAGTTGATGATGTTCTTCAGTTATACAGTCACACTTATTTTAGTCACAGTTGTACTTATTTTAGTCCATGCGTGGTCTGCCCATGTTTGATTTACCACTTCTGTCTGCGCCTTTTTTTTATGGTGAGTTGTACAATTATTTCATTATATATTACGATGTAATAATAATAATAGAAATAAAGTGCACAATAAATGTTACGTGCTCGAATCATCCTGTAACCATTCCCTCCACCCCCTCACTCTGGTCTGTAGAAAAATTGTCTTCCACGAAACTGGTCCCTGGTGGTCAAAAAGGTTGAGGACCACTATGTTGTATGACACACACTTAACAAAAAGTGTTAATAATGTTATCAGAACTTGATTGAATTGTTGTGGATTCTAAAATACCAGGTTAATATTAAAATTCCTTAATAGTAAAAAGCTGAAACCATAGGATCCCATTAGTCTTCACCTAGAGTTTCATAGCAACAAGAGAATAAATGAAACTTTGGAATGCTAAATATTAATGGGGTGAAGTAAGAAAAGCTAAATGGAGGAAGAAAAGTAATTCTAAGCTGCTGATGAGCTGGACAGAAAGCACAATGTGTAGAAATGAGTGGATTTTGGCAAAATCTTTGAGTGAACAAAATGAACAAACCACTAATGGGAAATGACTATTTCATGCCCAAATCCATGAAATGATTCATTTTTTAAAAATCATTTTATTTAGGAGAAAGCAAAGCCTTTAAAAGATATTGTTAACATTATGTAAGGGGAGGTTAATCCATTAAAAACTTATCCTGTATTTTAACAGACCTGTTCTCAGTAAGTGATCTCAATTATATAGCTTACACACAGTAGACATTTTGAAATGGGCCACCATGAAGAAAAATATATTTCCCTAGAATGTATGGATTACAATAAAATAGTTGCTAATAGATTTTTAAAATCATTTATTACCAGACTCTATGAAAATGAGATTGTCATCATTTGGCAAAGTGGATCTAAAACAAGAAAGAAACTAAAATGTCAGATGCAGGAAAAAGGAGAAATGAACCCAAGAGTGAGGAATCAGTGTGGAGTTTGTTTTTAAATTAAAAAAAAATAACAGTGATAGAATTTTGAGTGAAAACCCATTGGACTAAGAAGTCTCAATAGTACCGTCATCACGAGACCTTAGGGGGATTCCTCTCTCTCTTTTTTTTAGAGGGTGAAAATGTCTTGAAGAAATTCCCAGGCTTGGAGAATAGAAGATACCTTCTTGATTTTCAAAGTGATGTTGTAGGCATACCCTTATAAGAAACTTGTACATTTGGATGACCAAAAGAAAGATGCGTATGTAGAGAACTGAAACCTAGTGAATGATGCGTAGCTAAGACAGGTTGAGTATAATTAGGGTTGACTTGGGGAATCCCATCCCGAATGGCATCATATGAACCAAGATTTGCAGCTGCCATCATGTGCTTTATAATTTGGTGTTTCCCTCTTGCTATGCTTTTCAAGGTTGATTGGAAGTGTTATACCATGCCTCCATCCTAATCTTGTGGAAGGAGGTGCCCATATTAGTCAGGACCTTTCCCCATGCAAATGTCAACCCAGCTCAGACTGGCAAGTGATGAAGGGTGTGAGAGGTAGTCTATAAGCTCACAGAGCTTGAAAGTTCAAGGGTGAGCCTGGCCTCAGACACAGCTGGAACCCAACCCTCAGATAATGTCATCAGGAATTGGGCTCTCCCCGTTGTTTTGTTCTGCTTTCTTTTCGTATTGTCTCCATTCTTTGTCACATTCTCCCCTTGCTGAGGTCAAAGGGCTTCTGAGAGTCCCAGATGCAAATATTTACAGTTTAGTATCCCCTGCAGAAAAGAGAATGTCTCTTGCTCAGTAATTCCAATAAAAGTCCCTGAACTGAGTTAATGACTTGAGGCACTTATCTATATCGGAACCAATCACTGTGAAGCAGGGGCAGGAAATATCGTGATCGGTGGGACCAAGCCTTTTGCCCACCCCTGCACTCCTATGGATGAAGTTAACTCCCATACAACCACATAGATTCAGAATAGATGAGGAATGAGCTATCGTACCGAAGTTTTGTGTGTGTGTGTGTGTGTGTGTGTGTGTGTGTGTGTGTGTGTGTGTATGTGTGTGTGTGTGTGTTTTTAAGAAGATGGAGGAATAGGTGCCAATATCGACATTTTGTCCCTTATCTTAAAGAGAGTGAGGCATACTATATTGTTAGCCAAATGTTCAGCCAGTCAGCTGATTTAATGGAAAAATCCCTTACCCAAGAGTCGGTCAACTAACCCTGCAACTTACTGCCTGTAAAGCTTGGAAGAGCAGTATAAATAAATTTTTGCAGAATTTGGTTCCTTCATCAAAAACTAGAATATTTCTGCAGTCCTTTCTCACTGGAAAAAGTCTATGCTTTAAACTTGTAATTCAACTTTGTAGTGGCTGTCATGTTATGCACATTTCATAGACAGGTATAGTCTAGATTATTAGCATTGTCTGTTCTCTGCACTGTCCACTATGGTAGTTTCCTAGCCACACTGGCTATTGCACACCTCAAAGGTGGCTATTATGATGGGGGAATTCGATTTTTAATTTTAAGTGTAATGAATGTAAATTTAAACAGCCATATGTTTCTAGTGTCTATACTGTTGCACACCTCAGCTCTAGTTACAAGGATTTTTGGACAAGTGAAATGTGAGTGACCATGGAAGATGACTTAAATCTTGATGTCTTGTGCCTTTGGTGAGTAAATACTTAAGTGTATTTTTCATTCATAAGTTGTAGTTAAAATAAAAATCACGACCAGGCATGGTGGCTTATGCCTGCAGTGCCAGCACTTTGGGAGGCTGAGCCAGGAGGATTGCTTGAGCCTAGGATTTTGAGATAAACATGGACAACATAGTGAGATGTTAAAAAAAAAAAAATAGCTGGGTGTGGTGGTGCTCACCTGAAGTCTCAGCTACTAGGGAAGCTGAGATAGAAGGATCGCCTAGGAGGCGAGAGCCTAGGAGGTCGAGACTGCGGTGAGCCATGATTGTGCCACTATATTCCAGCCTGGACTACAGAACGAGACTCCTATAAACAAACAAACAAATGAACAAACTGCTTATTTCAACAAATATAGAAAGACTGTTATCTCCCTATATATACCAAACCAGAACAAAGTTTTAAGCTGATTATTTTAGTTTTATGGTTCCTTACTTATCTTCTCTGTCTGATTGTGTGAAGCAATGGAATAAATGCCTAATTAGGAGTCATGAGTTTTAGGTTCTGGTCTCGGTTCTGCCAGTAACTATTTAGAGGTATGACCTTTGGCTCTTCATTTTCCTTTCTGGGCATCAGTTTTCTCATCTAGAAAATGAGGGGGTGGGATTAAGACGATCTCTAAATCTATTCCAGATCAAAGTTTCTATGATTCTGTGTCTTCTTCTTCATTCTCATGACCAAGATGTTGGCTGAGAGTTTCTCTGTATAGTCACTGACTGTAAGTACAGGGAATTGAAAGAGCTGGGGAGATACTTTGGACCATCTCAGCATTTGAATTGTGGAGTGTTAGAACACTTTTCAAACTCCTATCGGAACTGAAGGAGCCTTGAAGAAAGTAAAGCTCTGCTTCATTATTGTTTAGTGTTATAATCCAAGATAAATCTAGAAGAAAATACAAAACTATTAGCATTAAATAATGCATACTTAATTTTTAAAAATTAGTTTAGTCTGAGGTTGCTACTTCCAGAGTTGAAATTCTTGTGGAGGTAAACGTTTCAGAGAAAGTGTTAATAGAATGGGCCAGAGTGAAGTGTAAGAGACAAAGAGAAAGAATTCTATCTCAAGTGAGCTTGAGAATGCAGCTCATTGAGTAAAATCGTAACTACTACTGCTTGCTAAGCCTGGAGAAAAAAATTCAGAGATGAGAAGACTTTCATAGATATCCGGAGAAGTTGGGGTTAAGAAAGGATGTTCAGAGTGACTTCATCTGGGGAAGGCTGGATTTTGAAGGAGATGAATCACAAATAAAGAGAAAGAGGAAGGAAAGAACATTGGCCAGATTTGCAAGAGCAGGTAGGAGGATTTGAAGTGTTCCAAAGGACGGTGTGGTAGGATGTGTCAAACATCCCAGTACAGAGGGAGAAAGGCATCAGCTGGAGCTGAATCGAAACAAGATGTTTATTTGGTGATTTAATTTTGATGTTCAGTAGTACACGCGATAATTGTATTGTTACCGTGTGATAATGTGACAGAGTTAAACATTTATTGATGTGGTTGTGCTAGTGAATTCCCATTGTAAATAACAGCTCCTAGACCCTGTCTCCGTAGGATCGTTCAGACACAGTTGCATCTTGTAGCTTTATTTTTATTTTTTAACTGGCTATCTTTATGTATGGGAACAGTCATCTCCAGAGATTCATTTTCATTTCAAAAAACTTCTAAAGGTGTTAATTGCATTTTTCAAAACTCTTATGTAATTATTTAAAATTATTCTACCGGCACCATAAATCAGAACTTTTCCCATTATATTGCCTAGGAACATTTATGACCTGTTTAGACAGTTTTGATTTATAGGTTTAGGAAACAAGAATATAGGAACCATTGCCAGGTTTTAATTTGGAAATTTCTTTAGCCACGTCTGTTTCTGTAGAAAAGGGAAACAGAAAGCTGGTAGGAGAGCTGATGGGAGAGGTATGGACCACACTCATGAGACACAAGAAGAAGAGGCACAAGATCTGACTTTGGGGTCCTTCTCTGAAATGAGCAGTTGGTGCATTTTGCACATGTGGTTCACCCCTGCTAAGCATTATTTTTTAATGCTGGTTCCATGTTACAGGCACCTAATTCCGAATGAGTTATTTAAGTTTGTAGACCTCAGTTTGCTGCCCTATAAAATGTAGAATAAAAATAGGATCTTCACAGAGTTTGGGTAAAGATGTTGATAATTGTCAAATAATAATAGTGGCGCTCTGGTTTAAATGTTGTGAAACATTGGAAGACACACATTTAGAGAACCAATCACAATATATCTCAGATAAGTATGATTTATGGAACTTAGAAATGACAAAGTGGCCAGGCTCGGTGGCTCAGCCTGTAATCCCGTGCCATGGAAGGCTGAGGTGAGTGGATTGCCTGAGCCCGCGGGTTCAAGACCCTCCTGGGCAACTTGGCGAGACCTCATCTCTACAATAAATAATAAAAAAAAAAAAATTAGCTGGGCGTGGTAGCGCGCACCTGTAGTTCCAGCTACTTGAAAGGCTGAGGCGGAAGGATCGCTGGAGCCCAGCAGGTCGAGGCTGCGGTGGCCGGGAGCGGCCACTGCACTCCAGTCTGGGTGACAGAGTGAGACTCCAACTTAAAAAAAAAGAAAGAAAAGAAAAGAAATGACAAAGTGTATGTGTTGAGTGAGGATGGAGAATAGTTAATATTCTGAGATGAAGAATCAAGATTTTTTTTTTAAGATCTCTGCAGGCTGAAATTCTGGATCAAAACGAACAAGATCTTTAATGGGCATGAATGCAAAGCCCGTATCACTGTAATAGTGTAAAGTGAACAGTTACAGATTAACAGCAGTTCATGTGACAATTAGTGAGAGGATGATTGTAAAACCACTAGGAGCCAATCGGGGCCTAGCAGGGGGCAGGGGCACCAAGGATTTGAGGCTGCGTTAATAGAATAATGAGGAATCGAGCCTCTGTCCTCCTCTGGACTAGAGAGCTGACACCCTGCCTGCCATGCTCATTTCTGGGGCCCAGAGGCAAACTAGGGTGGGCAGCCTTGCGTATCACTTACCAAATGCTGATTACATATTTTAAACAGAACCAGGACCAACTTAGGATTTTACCAGGAGGAACAAAATCAAACCATGTGTAGGTGTGATAAGAAGGGACAGAGCTGTCATAGTGCAGAAGTTACATACCATCAGCTGTTGGGATGAACTTGGTCCCCAAGCCTGCAGATTCCAGAATCCAGGTAACGAAAGGGAAGCAGAGGTCATGCTAGTGATAGGTTTTCTGCTGCAGAGGGGAAGGGTAAAAAGTTTCCACTATTTGTGACTATTCAGTGGCCCCAGGGAAGTGTGGGTGTGGCCTTCATAGGTCTTCCCTCATCTTTCTCTTTTCTTAGCTATGTCAGTGAAGAGTTTCTAGACACCAAGCAAAATGGAGAGGAAGCCTCTTGGGCAGCATAAATCTAGTTTTAGGATGTGCTGGTATTGCCAACAGTTTAGAAAATTGCTTTTCCTGCTATGTCCTTTTTTTTGTTTTTTGGGTTTTTTTTGTTTTTGAGTTGGAGTCTCACTGTGTCGCCCAGACTGGAGTGCAGTGGCCGCTCCCAGCCACTGCAGCCTCGACCTGCTGGGCTCTAGCGATCCTTCTACCTCAGCCCTCCAAGTAGCTGGAATTACAGGCATGCGCTACCACCGCCCGGCTAATTTTTTTTATTTATTTATTGTAGAGATGAGGTCTCGCTGCCCAGGCGGGTCTCGAACCCGCAGGCTCAGGCAATCCACTCACCTCAGCCTCCCAAACGCTCAGGATTACAGGCTGAGCCACTGAGCCCAGCTTGTTTTTTGTTTTTTTTTAGTCAAGGTCTCACTCTGTCACCTAGGCTGGAGTACAGTGGCACCATCATGACTCACCTCAGCCTCCCGAGTAGCTGGGACTACAGGTGCACGCCTCTTCACCCAGCTAATTCTTTGATTTTTTTGTAGAGACGGGAGTCTCGCTATGTTGCCTAGGCTGGTCTTGAACTCTTGGGCTTAAGCAGTTCTCCCACCTCAGCCTCCCAAAGTGCTGGGATTACAGGCATGAGCCCCCATGCCTGGCCAAAAGGATTCTTTTCATTTGATAATATTAGCAAGACAAAAGAAAAATAGGCGATTAAAAACAAAAAGAAAACTAGATAGCTGTCTACTTTAGTAAGTACAGTTGTGTTGGTCTCAGTCATTCAAGATTACTCGCAGCTATAAGATATTATTTGTTATTTGTGTTATTTCTGAATTATAATTTGTATTCAATTTTTTTTTTTAAACCTTCAAAGAATCTGGCCATTGATTGCTATGTACAAATGCATTTTTTCATGTGAGGTCATTCAATCATAAAATTGTCATCAACAAGATGTTATTTCCTAACATGGCAATATAATGATGATCTCTTGTCATTGAATGCTCATCTTACATACAGAGATATTGTTACTTAGCGAGGACTTACTCTCTTTTTGTTTAAACACTTTGGTGACTGGAATATCTAATCCATGAGTTCCTGCTCCCTAATTTTATGTTAGTGGTTCCTGACCCCGTCAAAAATTCGAGAGACATATCAGAGATTCAGTCAATCAATCTCTGGCTTGGAAGCATAGGAATCACAGGCTGAGAGCATACCAGAACGGGAATAGAGAACACCAGGCTCTGCCAGTTTGGGGCAAAGTATGTATGTGTGTTTGACCCAGCCGAGGTCAAGGCTAGGTGAGACCACGCTCAAAACAGGATGAATGAGAAGAGGAAGAAATGAGTAAATTTTTGAGATGGGAAATACAGGTGAAATCGGGAAAAAGAAGAAAAACCATTTGGTCTCAAAGGAAGGGAGAGAGAACATGAATTACAGTCGCCCCAGCCATACTGAGTCCTTTACTCTCACTGGTGTTTTGGCTCATGTTACATCCCGTGTGAATATTTGCACATGCTGTTCCAGTCGTTCAAATGTCCTTCCCCATCCTGCCTGCCCGGTTCCCCAGGGCAGAGCTTTATCCTTTGATCTTCAGCACAACCCTTGTCTTATTTTAGAAGTTCCCTTATCCCTTTAGGCTGCAGTAGGAGCCCTTCTTCCCTGACTCCTGCCTGTTTGTGTGTGTTTGTTCATTGAGAAAATGATCAAATGATGACTGGCACCACACCGTGTACCCTGCGAGCACTAAGAGATTTCCGTTTCTTTTATTTGTTTGTTTGTTTTGAGTTGGAGTCTCACTCTGTCACCCAGACTGGAATGCAGTGGCACACTTCTGGCCACCGCAGCCTCAACCTGCTGGGCTCCAGTGATCCTTCTGCCTCAGCCTTCCAAGTAGCTGGAACTACAGACACGCACTACCATGCCCGGCTAATTTTTTATTTATTGTAGAAATGAGGTCTCGCCAAGTTGCCTGGGTGGGTCTCGAACCCGCGGGCTCAGGCATTCCCCTCTCTTCGGCCTCCCAAAGTGCTGAGCCACCGAGCCCGGCCGAGATTTCCATTTCTTACTT
This sequence comes from Cephalopachus bancanus, assembly GCA_027257055.1. Classification (NCBI taxonomy): domain Eukaryota; kingdom Metazoa; phylum Chordata; class Mammalia; order Primates; family Tarsiidae; genus Cephalopachus; species Cephalopachus bancanus. The sequence continues at coordinate 1,743,522 of JAPVLO010000214.1, read as the reverse complement.
CGGGTAGCTGGGTGTGGGAAACCTGGAAAAGAATCTCAAAATCAGTGCATTTTATATTATTAAACCATGATGCTATTTGGGTGCAAGCTGAACCCTCTCTGGAGCCATGATGGCTAGGACTCCACCAAAGGCTTTCTTTCCTGGAGACAGGCTCCGCCGTGAGATAACAGTTGACAAAACAGTGTAAAACACACAGGCCAAACGCTCTATAAATTAGGTGTCATCCAAACTCCAGTTAGTCGTTCTTGTCACTTAGGGCAGAGACTCCTTAAAATATCCTAGTGGGTCTTCGAGAGCTCGATGTTTAGCAAACCACCAAACTCCTGTACCACATCCAAGTGATGAGCGGGCTGGTAGCTGTAGCACACAAGTAACCTGGAGACTTAAGTGAGGCTGCCATTTTGTCTCCTGCAAATGATTCTTAGTCTACTTACCCTGGATTTAAAAGAGCAAAACAACCAAATGTCTTCTTTCAGATTAATTAGGTGAAATTGAGATTAATTGGGTGAAAGAGCTGCTGCTTCGTTAAGTTTGGGAGTAAGGATTGACACTACCTCTAGCACAGAGAAGTCAGAAGTCTAAGAAAGTAAAATAATATGTTGGCTTCCAAAATGTCATTATAGTAAAAGAAAATGGAAGAAAAAGTGGTGAGTAGCAACAGTAATAATGATACTAGGAAGCGTTTAAGTGCATACACTATACCAGGCACTGACCTGTTTTGTCTGTTTAAACCTTGTAAAGGTAGAGTACTAGGACTAGTTGCTTTTATGGATAAGGAAACTGAGGTGCATGGGAACTGGTAACTTACCAAAAGTATACAGGATTAGAACCCATGGCAGTCTCTCTGCAGAGTTACCATGCTAAGTTATCTGCCTGCCTTTTTTGATCAGAGACCAAATAAGCTCCGCCATCCTGATTCTCATCTTCATATCTAAGACACTGTACTTCCAAGAGAGCTCAGGCACGATAGAGATGGCGGTGTGAGAAGCTTCTTAATCAAGAGGAAGTAACTCAAAAGAATGCCTGAGCCCCTTGTCCTGCTCCCTTAGTCTTCCCACTCCCTCAACCTGCCAGAACAGTTGTGGGTTTGTATAAGAAGCAAAGAAGAAGCCGGGCTCGGTGGTTCAGCCTGTAATCCCGTGCCTTTGGGAGGCTGAGGTGAGTGGATTGCCTGAGCCCGCGGGTTCGAGACCCGCCTGGGCAGCGAGACCTCATCTCTACAATAAATCAAAAAATCAGCCGGGCGTGATAGCGCATGCCTGTAATTCCCGCCACTCGGAAGGCTAAGGCGGAAGGATCGCCGGAGCCCAGCAGGCGAGGCTGCGCTGGCCGGGAGCAGCCACTGCACTCCAGTCTGGGCGACCGAGTGAGACTCCAACCCAAAAAAAAAAAAAAGAAGCAAAGAAGGAACTGGGCTCGGTGGCTCAGCTTGTAATCCCGCGCCTTTGGGAGGCTGAAGTGAGTGGATGCCTGAGCCCACGGGTTCGAGACCCTCCTGCGCAACTTGGCGAGACCTCATCTCTACAATAAATCAAAAAATCAGCCGGGCATGGTAGCATGTGCCTGTAATTCTGGCTACTTGGAAGGCTGAGGCGGAAGGATTGTCGGAGCCCAGCAGGTCAAGGCTGCGGTGGCTGCGAGCGGCCACTGCACTCCAGTCTGGGTGACAGAGTGAGACTCCAACTCAAAAAAAAAAAAAAAAAAAAAAGCAGCAAAGAAGGGCCATTGCCTTGCTAAACCATGGTGTGACCATGTGCTTTTTTAACTATGGCCAGGCCATGTTCTCTTAGGCTTTGGCTCCCTCCCCTACCTCGGGGAGTTGAATCTTCTTTCTCTCTCTCTCAAATGTACTTTCTAAATAAACTGTCTCTTCTAATCTAAAAAAAAAAGAAGCGAAGGAAACGTCAGAATTTTACCTTTGTGTGACTTCAGGTTCCATTCATGCTGACCAATCGGTGACACTTACTTGCATCTGTTTTCCAAGGGAGCCACACTGGATCAGCCTCTTTGTTCTCCCAGGCTTAGTTCTAGCCCCCAGCCTGGTCTCCAGTTCAGCATATGGGGGTAAAAGCCTTGTTTTGGGAGTCATTCACATCCCCACTCCCCTCTTACAAGCTGTGAGATACTAGTTAAGTAGTTAAGCTCTTGGCACCTCAGTTTATGTATCTGTTAAGTGGGTCCATTAATACCTACTTCATAGGAGTATTTCTGGAGGATTAAGAGCTATTATGGGAAATGCCAAACCCATTACACACTCCCATAAGTACTGCTACATTTTCCAGCCATCCTATTACAAAGCACCAGCCTTCCCTCATTTTCCCTTTCTTTGTCAAACCCTGTGTCAAGATCCCAGTACATGCCTCCCAGTTTGTGAGCAGCAGCGTCTTTACAGGATTTCCAGCACCTCCCTGTTCATGACTAGCTCTGGTTTTTGTTATCTTAGCTATTGCTCCAAGTCGCCTCAACTCTGTAGCCAGTAAGTGAAAAGGTTCCTTAATGCAGGAGACCGAGCCCTGGAAGACTGTCACATTTCAGCTCTTCTCTTCCCCAGGCAAGTAATCTCAGACAATTCCCTAACAGGAACTGACATAGGAGGGTTTGCTAGTCCAGACCCAGCTTAGACACTGGGTACTTGCCTTACATTGTATCAAATATTCATACCAATGCTTTCTAATCAGAAAAAATGATTTAAAAATTGGTACCCCCTCAAAAAATAATACAAGAAACATCTATCTACTGCAAGGCAGATAACTGTTCCCATTTTACAGTTAAGGAAATATAGACAAAATGAACTTTTATGACCCACCTACTTTGCTGATGAGTAACAAATACTGGATGCAAACCCACATGTCTCCTGCTCCAAACTCCAGATAACCTTCTCTGTGTTCAGTGGAGGTAACAGGATTCCTGTTTCAAAGGTGATCGATCATGAAGATGATTCAGAAGACTGGCCCAAAGTGAGGGGTACTGCTGTTGCTTTTGTTAACGTATATGCCGAAAGCCAGGAAGACTTCAGGATGAGCATGGCAGTGGAGAGAAGGGTGTAAGCAGAGAAGAAAGTTGAAGGGCAGAGCAAGTTGGTAGTGCAGTGGGACAGTGAATGGATGAAAAGGGGTGTCAGAAAACAGTTAGCCACAGCGCTTCCTGATTTCAAAGGTCTGGCCTATTGGGTTGTGACATTACATAGATGTGTTCTGACCCATCTCAAAAATTGGACATCACTGAATTTAATTAAGATCAATTAGACATTCCTCCTATTGTTCAAACACAATGCCTTATTTGTGTGAAAAGAGGGAAGTTCTATATGACCTGAAAGCTTCCTGCTTCATCTACTGCTTTTCCTCATGAGGGATGAAATGCCATTTGAAATAATAAAAAATAAATAATTGGCCTGCAGGCTGGACCACATTTCTGTATGTATTTTCTCAAGATGTTATTAGACTTCAAAAGGGGTCTGATACTTCTGCGATATTACTTTCTTCCAAATGTACCCTGCTGGCCAACCTAAACCTTAACTATGTCTTCAACCTGAGATGGAAAAGAAAAGACACCCCCCACCTTACCCATCTGATGCATAAAACTATTCACTTTCTTCCTTTCTTTTTTTGAGTCACAGTCTCACTCACCCAGGCTGGAGTGCAGTGGCACAATCACAGCCACTGCAGTCTCGACCTGCTGGGCTCAGGAGATCCTTCCACCTCAGCCTCCTGAGTAGCTGGGTCTACAGGCACGACCAGCTAGCCCAGCTAACTTTTTTTTTTTTAGTTGGAGTCTCACTCCATCGCCCTGGCTGGAGTGCAATGGCACACTCACAGCCACCCCAGCGTTGACCTGCTGGGCTCCAGCAATCCTTCCGCCTCAGCCTTCCAAGTATTCGGAACTACAGGCGTGCACTACCATGCCCGGCTAATTTTTTATTTTATTGTAGATACGAGGTTTCACCAAGTTGCCCAGGCTGATCTTGAACCCACGAGCTCAGGCAATCCACTCACTCGGCCTCCCAAAGTGCTGGGATTATAGGCTGAGCCACTAAGCCCGGCCCAATTTTTTTTATTTATTGCAGAGATGTGATCTTGCCATGTTGCCCAGGCTTCTTGAACCCCGGGCTCAGGCAAACTTCTCACCTCTACCTCCCAAAAAGCTGGTGTTACAGGTGTGAGCCACCACACCCAGCTAAAACTATCCACTTTCATTTCTCCTTTGCAATATAAACTGACAGAAGCAGGCAAATGGCTTGGGAGGTTGGGCCTGGTATTGAGAAATCTTTTTAGTGAAAGCAGGCATAGCTAAAAGAAAAGAACCAAGGTAGTTAAAGAAGAGGGAAGAAATCAAAGCACAGAGAGCAAGTTAAGTTGTTGGAGGTCAAGTTGTTTAGAGTCTTCTTCTGACACGTCAACTAAATCCCCCAGGTCTCAACACACATATGTGACTTACTCTGTGGACCACAAGTTGTTGATATTTCAAAGAGTTTATGACCTAGAGAAGATCCCAATAAGGGCTTTGGGTTGTTTCCCAAAAAGCATTTTTTAAAAAAATTTTGTTCCTTGATTTATAGTTGACATGATAATATATTCCCTGAACTGTGAGATCCTGTCTATATCATTAAACCATATTTCTGCTAGTTTTGTTGTTTGCTTTTTTTTCTTTGTATTTATTTTTGTTTTTAGAGATAGGGTCTCACTCTGTTGTTCAGGCTGGAGTACAGTGGTGCAGTCATGGTTCACTGTAACCTCAAACTCCTGGGCTCAAGCGATCCTTCTGCCTCTTCTCCCAAGTAGTTCAAACTATAGGCGCATGTCACCACACCTGGTTAATTTTTTAAAATTTTCGTGGAGATTGGGTCTTGCTGGTCTTGAACTCCTGGCCTCAAGTGATCCTCCCGCTTTGGCATCCCGAGCTGCTAGAATTACAGGTACAAGCCGCAGTACCCAGTCCTGTTTCTGGTAGTTTTATATAGAACTTGAATTGTAAGCAGAAAATACCTAGGGATGGGTCCTTCCTCGTATAAAATGTGTACCCAGTACCTGTTAAGCCGTCAGGAATGATAGGTGGTGGTGTTATTGAAGAAACCGTAGTGAGAGAGATCTCGTCCATCTTTCTTTTTGTTTAGCTGAAATGTGTAGGCTCAGATAGTGAAGTGACTTACCCACAATCACACTATTAATTCATGACAAAGTCATTAATAGAACCCTACCTCCTATCTAGGATCCCTGTACCATCTCAGGATTAAACCGAGTGCGTGAGGCAACTTTAGACTAGATAAGGTCTGTCCCTTTTCTGGCCTGTTTGCTGAGGCCCAGTACTTAGAACTGTCAGAAAACTACATGAGCCTTCTAAGAGTGGACATTGGAGATTCAGGGTGGCTTACCTGCATGCACGAGTCCAATTCCATTCCTGAGTTCTTACACACCTCTGCTCTCAGCCTCCCTGTCCTGCACCCGCCCCCAATAACTGGACTTGTAACTTTTTTTCTAGAATAGAAGATAAATCTTTGGACTTTTATATGGTTGTTCGTAAAGGAAGGTTGTGTGTGTGTGTGTGTGTGTGTGTGTGTGTGTGTGTGTGTGTAAGTGGGGACTATTAAGGAAAGAAAAGCAAGCCATAGAGAGCTTTAGGGCCCCAGAAAATGTTTTCTGTGTAGCGGTTTCTATGCCACACAGTGTGGAAGGCAATTATCTTTGGAGGGGATTCCACAGCCCTGTGCGGGCTTCCCCGGCATAAGATTTATTGTCGGCTGGATTGGGTGTTCTTTATAAGAGCATTTACTCGGCATCTAAAGCGCTGTCAAGAGTGCTACTTCCTGAATGCTTTTGAGGTTGCAACTGCTAAGCTTCATTTTCCCATCCTGGAGATATATTTTTGAAATGGTATGCAGGGATTTGTACAGGCCTCGTGCTTCCCATTGACACTGACAGGAGTTGCACTGTTAAACCCCAGCACGCTGCTGCGGAAAGTTACCCCCTAATGCCCAGAGCCTTCCTTCAGCTGGGAGTCTGGCCCACACGTGCAGAGGGTCCCCATCACGGGAAGAGAGCCTGGGAGCACATCCCGTTGTTTTGTGTGAGCCGGGCCAGCTGATCAATCTCAAAGTTCGCTGTTTTCCTAAACAAAGGACAGGCAAGAGCTCTTCTTTTGCCTTTCCCCCCACTTCCCTTTTTCTGCATCTTAGGAATGCCAGAAGAAAACTTGAACTGCTAGTCAGCTAAATATACTGTATCATGAAACCTTAGGGACTACTGAAATGGGAACAGTGGCCCATTACTGCTAAGAAGGTGTTTTATTGAAAATGCGCCGACATGCTCTCCCTGGAGAGTGAGCAAAAAAGAAGACAGGATGCTTCACAGGAATACAGGTTGTTCTCTTAGCCGAGCTAAAATATAGAGTTTGGCACTCCCCTGCTGTGAGCAAGCCTGTGATAGAATAGACAAATGTGCCATTTTGCATTAAAAGTGCTGTATTACACCAGGGGCGCTTCCCCCCTCCTCTCGTTTTGTTTAAATATCTTAATTTATATATTCCAGTTAACAGTTCATTACATGTCCTTTCTCTGTCTAGCTTTTAGAAGTTGGTCTTTTGAATAAGTTGAGGTAGTCAAAATTTCCTAATCCTGGCAGGCTTACCAGCAGAGGGCAGGCGTCAAGAAGGTTTTGACACGAGGGTGTGTCAACCTAGGGTCAGAGGAGGGTGGTGTTGCATGGGAGGAAGATCTGTGAGCATTGCTCAGAGGGCAAGATGGGACAGGCTACCTTTGCCTCCTCGCAGGCCTTCTGTACACCACAGGTCTCTGGAAAAGCTGACTGTACCAAATAAAGGTGGTCAGTTGCCTTCATCTGATATTCAGCAATTTCTACATAATTAAACATTTTTAAAATGTGAAAATGTAATTTTATTCCCAAGAGTCGTCTTTTCTTTCCCCTTCAGTGCCTCAGTTCTGGTTATGCTTAAAGTCAAGGGTTTGCCTGTGGGCGAGCCAAAAATGCTATCACTGTCACTCTTCAGAGGGGACGTAACGAATCACAGTTTGGTGGTGGTGATAGTGATCCCTGCCTCCCCCCCATATCTGATGGATAGAGCTCTTTGGGACATGCTCTCCTGCCCTCAAACGTGTACCTTTTCTGGAACTTTGCACACTTCAGTGTAATCTACTCTAACCTCATGGCAGAAGCAGTCTACTAACAAATTTTGCATTATGTTAAGGCAAGGAATTATAGTTTTATCATAATGAGAGAGGGTAATTTATTATTGTCAATTAGATGCAGAGTTAGGAAAGCATGATTTTGTTTACCTGTGATGTTTTATGAATGTCTTTACATTTAGAGTGAAGGATTTTTGGGGGGGAGGGCGTCAATGTTTTCTATAGTTCATCCTATTCCTAAGTCACCTGAACTTTGACATGTCATGCTGTATATATATTCGTTAACCAGAAACACTGGCATTATAAAATGTTGCATGAAATGAAGATGCAAATGGCAATTTGGAGGATGTCATAAAGAGAAATTTAAACTCCTGCAGAACAGTGAGAACTCAAAGTCTTTTCCCTTGACCAAACTTGCAGGTGCAGAAGAAAAACAACATAATTAGTTTCATTGTCAACATAGGCATAACAGTGACATAAACAATATCGATATCAACTAACCCCTTTTGCTCCCTGTAGATGGATGATGTATTAATTTATATTTTTAAAGTAAAAGCACTGTTTAAATCAAGACAGAACAGTGATTCCTTGGAGACAAATGCCCAAATCTCAGGAAGAGGGTATGACTGTTGCAATTTAGTAACTCTAATTGGCTGCTTCGTTGGCGGTCTTTGGAGAAATACTTAAAGCAGCCCTCCTTCCAGGAGCAGGCTTCCCTGGGCAGGCCATCAAGCGCATTGCTGGGGTGAGGGGCCTGCATTTGATATTCCTGTTCCTTCAGGAAAATTCAACTTATTTTTCTCTCTAGCAACAAAATCATTGTTGCTAGATTGGATGAATCTCTTTAAGTTCTATCATTTCAGAATATGCCATAGATAGTCCACTAAATTGGAAAAAAGAAAGAAAATAGATGTTAACAAGAGTGTTGTTTAGAAGAAGACGGTGAACTTAAATTAAGTTTTTGGCCTCTCATCATGCAGTTGATTTTTCATTCCATTCTCGTGTTCTTTCTCTAGTTATTTCTAAGCAGCTTCTGGCAAAGCAGGGCCCTCAGTTGGAGCGAAGGACCACGTGGGCCGGGGACCATTGCCGTCTACCTCACGGCTGGGCCATTCATCAGTGTGTGGGAATAATGTCCTGTCGAGATGCTCCTCCTGACTCCTCGTTTAATACATCTTATCTCCATTCTCAGCTCTGAATGGGCAGTAAAACCTTTCACTTTCTTCTGTGTTCAAGGCTAAGGCTCAGCAGAACCAAATATAATACATGATTTTAGTCCCAGGTGTGTTATTTGGTGGTTAGAGTTTGGTGTGGGATCATAGTAATCTGTTCTTAAGTGCACAGCCAGCTGCACAATGGACTCATTTAGCAACTGACAGGTTTCTTAATATGTGGTGTTTGAACAAGAGCTGTATCTGTTGTGGGTGTTAGGATGTGGGCATCAAAAATATTTTTAAGTATGGTATTTAACATTTCTTTCACTCTTCCTTAAATCCCCCTCCCCATCCATTGTATATTGTCATGGCCTCTGTTTTTCTCTAACTATCCAGAATCTGTTTCCCCTTGTGCGCCTGTGGTGCTGGGTGCATATGATTCTTGAGAGGAAAAACAAAAAAATCACTTTGCCTTTCTAAACCTCAGTTTCCTCCTCTGTAAAATGGGAATTGAAATTTTTATTCAAGTTATGACAACTATTTGAGACTGTTGGTGGCTGAGTAGCCCATTCTAAAGTCCCCACAATCCAGATTCATCTTTTTATTCTTCAAATGGCCTTTGTGATCCATCCTTTCTGAAATGATTTGGTGTTCATGGTGATGAATCATGGCATTAACTAAGTCTTCTGAGTTAGCGCAGGTTTTACATTTTATGTTATACTCCAGCCGTGGAAGGTTCCAGTTCTTACTGAATCCCAATCACCGGGCAAGAACATAGGATCACATGAGCGGACCATGAGAGTTCAGAATTAACCCAAATGGCCCCGGCATATGAAGTTTATCCGGGTTTATCACTGGTAGTGCATTTCCTTGCCTAGTAGTCTCTGAGTCACCACGTCTTCTGTTTGGAGAGAGGGCGGGATGGTCTCCAGGTGGCTTCTGAGTTAGTGTCCTCAGCCATTTCCCTCTCCCTGTTGTCACTTCCCCCTTATCCAAACCATCAGCCTTTAAACACCACCTCCCCAAGGGGCCTTCCCAGACCTCTCCTGCTCCCACTGGTCTCTTCCTTCTCTGTGGTCCCATGGTGCTTCCAGCCACTACCGTGCAATTTAGTACTTGAGTAACCACTGCATTGCATCACTCTCTAATTATTTTGTGTAAGGCTTGTCTCCACAGCTGGGTCATAAGCGTCTGTAATGTTTTTTGTTTGCTTGTTTGTTTATTGTTTGTTTTGATGCTCCTGGAGACTATTAGCTGATAAACACTGACCTGAATAGGAGTTAGCCCATCTTGAAATAGCAAGCATGAGTTCTCTGAATGCCTCATGAAGAACTTAAAAAAGAAATTGCTTATTCAAAGTGCACCCTAATTTTGTTCCCAAACATTAAATCTAAAATTCGCTGTAATATTTTGAAAAAAATCACTTGTGTATTTTGAAATGACCATTTCTACCTCTCTCTGTGCATTGGTTGGAGAGAACTTCCTTTATTTTTATTTCCTGCCTTTGGGGCTCTGCCAGCCCCTCCGGAAGGACTGCCTTGTCTCTTTAAGAGTCAGAACTCCACTGATTCAGGGGACGTTCTGGCAGATTTAAGGCCCTTCTCCCCCCAAAAAGAATGCCCTTGGTTCTCTATTGAATATTCATGAGAGGGTGGGGTCACATTTTTGTGACCTGGAAAAATCCCATTAATAAATTTGTTATCTGCCACAAAAACACTTTAGGGTGAAGAGCGATCTGTGCTGTGCCCATTTAACATCTGATCATACGTTGATGTTCACTTGGCGCTTTTGTCTCTTTTGCAGCCAGATTAATGAAGGAATTGTCTGCTCCCTGCTGACCTTGTTGAAATTCAGGCATTTGCTTGATTGGAAATATTATCAATAAGCTTTCTGGTTTGTAGTAACCTGCATTTAATACACCTCAAATCGAAAAATACTTTGAAGTAAAACTCCTGGAATTACTCGGTTAGGCTTTGTTGCTTTTTTTTTTTTTAAATCAAGGGCAAATAGGTAATCATTGATGTCACTACCCATTTTCCTCCAATATTTTGAGAAAAAGAATGAAAATCTTAGAGGAGTTGTTGTTGTTGTTGTTGTTGTTTGGGGGATCTATTAACAAAATATAGGTCAGGAAGTTTTTCTCTAAGTTTGAAGATGGTAAACAGAGGTGATTTCTGGAGCTGCAGAAATTGACTAGATTAACTTGACACTTAAATCGTGCCATTTGAGCTAACAAAGTTTAGCATATTGTTATCTTTAAAAAAAGAAAAAACTATACTCAGCTTTCAATAGCATTAACGAGCAGTAACTATTTCTAATAGAGAAGGTCGTCTTGGAGTGCTTATTGAGAGTAGCTTTTGTTGTTGCTGTTGTATAAATAAGAAAGGAATTTAAAGAATTATTTCTTAGCAAACGTGTGGCAGATGCTGCCATCAGCAGCTGTCGTTCTAGAGGGGAAGTCGCTTGGTTCGGCCACGGAGGCACGTTTGGTGGTTATTTATTTCAAGCCCGCGTCGGGTCAGTTTTCCTACGCGCGCACGGCACACTTTGGCGAGCTCGGTCTTGGAAGGACAGGGGTGTGGGGAGGCCGAGGCTCGGTTAAACCCTCGACGTGAAGCGAAAGTTCTGCTCCCCGGGCCGTTTTCGAGGAAAGCGCTTCTCCGCGCTGCCTCGGAGCCCCGCGTCCCCCTCGGAGCCCGAGCAGCCGCTCGGAGCGGCGGGGTGTGCGCCGCGAGCGCCGGCGCCCGGCGCTGCCTCCCGGTGTCTCGGAAAGGTTCGGACAACTCTTTGTCAGTTTCCAAGACGGAAACAAACACGCGACCAGACCCGAGCCCCGGCCAGAGGGGGCGATGCGCGTGGGGCCCGGCCGCCCAGACGTCAGCCAGAGGCGGGTCACAGGGTTAACAGCTATTAAGTGGAGTTGCTCTCCAGACAAAAGCGGGGCTTCTGCGGGGCGTGATTTCACCTGCCGCGCGGAGGGGGCCGGGGCGCGGGCGCGGGGCGCGGGCCGCGGCGCCCATTGTGTGGGGCGCGGCGCGGCGCGGCGCGGGGTGTTTAGAGGCGGGTTGTGATTGGTGGAGCAGGGCGGGGCGGGTGGGCGCGGCGCGGCGCGTCTTGTCAGCCCGCGAGCCGGAGCGCCCCTGCGCGCGTGCAGTCCGCCCGCACGCCGAGGCCGCCGGACCCAACCTGGCCCGCGCGGGCCCCCGAGCCGGCTCCGCGCGCCTGGCGGCTACATGGAGAGTGTCAGGTTGGTCCTCCCCGTTGATCTTTGCCGTTCCGCTCTCCTTCCCCGTGCTCCGCGGGGCCAGCTTCCTGCGGCCTCGGCTGGGGGAAGGCTGGAGCGCCCGAGGGTTCCTAAGTTGAGTCTTTTAGAAACCATCATCATCATCATCGCTGTTGACCAACTTGGGTAGGAGTTGTGCTCTGGAAGTGGAGGCGGGGAGGGAGTGGAGGGTGAGGAGAAGGAGCTACAGGCCTGTGGGTCCTGGAGAGAGAAGGTCCCCCCCACCCCAGCTCTCTCACTCTCACACTCTCACTCTCTTTTTTTAAATGTTCATGGGTGGGGTACAGTTGAGAGTTGGAGGAAGTCCTGCTTGTGTGTTTCTCTCTCTCTCTCTCTCTCTCTCTCTCTCTCTCTCTCCCCCCTCGTGTGCGATTCATTTTTCTGCTGGTCTGGCCTTCACGCAGCCACTTTGGTAAAGCCCTCGCCATCACTCCATTCGGGGGGGGGACGTATCTGGGGTGTGATTTATGTCACTTTCAGAGCGTGTGAAATATACAAGGAGCCTTCAGTCTCGTTGTAACCCGTGTGGATGTTTCTTTGCTTCTGATAGTTTGTTTCTATATCTGTCCGGGCTATTTTCAGCTTAGCTGTTTAAATTCAAGGAGTTCACGCACAGTCAAGGGGGAGGGGGAGGACTACAGCCCCGAGCCGAAGCAGGCGGGCGGGCGAGCGGATGGAACACTCTGGCAGGTTGGGGATTCTAAGCCTCTGTTGCATTACTTTGCTGGTTAATTAAGTAGCGAGCGGGGTTTGGGTTTGGACGTGCAGCAGACTGAGGAATTGCCACGGGGTACTCCCAGCTGAACTGGCTCTGATTGTAGCTAACTCAACTGTCAGGACTGCATGAAAGACGGTCAGTGGAAACGGGACTTTTTTTTTTTTTTTTTTCTCCTCCCCAAGTATTTGATGGGAAGGAGAGGACCTTTAGGAAGTGGGTGGTAAAGTTTAGAGCAAAGTACATATAGACTCTTCCTCTTTGGGATTAACTCCTTCAAGGCCTGCCGGTTATAACTAAAATATCTAATAATTTTATCTTTGTCCAAACAAACCAAATGTTCTAATCAAGCCAATTTAAAAATGCAAATCACCTAATTTCCATAGATTCCAACATTCTAAAAGTGACACATTTGGGGGGAAAATTAAGCCTGATAACAGGAAATGTGAATCATACTATCAATGACTAATCTGCTCTTAAGAAAAAAAAAATGTTACATTTATCATTAGGAAGTCAGTTAAAGAAGCCAGTTTGTGTAAGTTTAAAGTAAGTGACAAATTCATGTTAGAAGAGGCCCTGTTTTGCTGTTTTTGTTTGTTTGTATGTAATAGATTTTCCAAGAGGAGTGGGTATGTGGAATCAAAGATGGTTTATGTGGTCAAGTGCTCAAGCTAACATGTCAATGCCAAAGACCTGGAACATGATCACATAAAAATTCTAGTTTAGGGTGTGATGTGTTACTGTTATTGTTGTTTAAAGGAAAACAAAGCTTTCTTGAATGTTAAGACCCATCACTAAGTGAACCAAAAGAAGGCAGAAACACATTCTCCTAATGGATACCCCTTGCATAAATTGAAAAAAAAGTCTGTATCTATTTTATGTGATTCTTTGTAGCTGCCTGACACATTTCAGTGAAAAGTGTGTAAAAATGAAACCAAAATACAGACTGCCTACCCAGAGACACTGGCTGACTTATTCTAGGATGTGATAGAGCTGAACTGAAAACGCATTGGGCTGACACTTGATAATCAAAGTTGATTTATTGTTCATTAGTACTGCATTAGCCCTTTCAGGCAAGACAGTTATTTGTGTAGGGGCCTGTCAAGAGTGAGACTGCAAGCACCTGTCATTTCTAAGGCATGAGATAAGCAACCAAATATTAAGAAGAGGCAAATAAGACTACATTTGGCTAAGTAAAGGACCACATGAGTATAGATTTTTTTTCTTTCAAAATATAGCCTGGGTCAATACTAGTCTATGAGAAAGAAATCTATTTAAAAAAAATTTTTTTAACCCTAAGACTGACTTATAGAATGAAAGTAATGGACTTTATATTCATTTGTCTATTTCCCTTAAGAACTTTCTTTCCTGCCCAAATTTGCAGCTTGTATGACAAAAAGTTGGTCAGTTAAGGAAATGAGAAACATAACATGTCAATTATTTAACCTGACTAATTCAAAGAAGGTAGGCTTTCTGTTTGTGTTGTGTTTTTTAAATAAACAGATTTCATTAAATGAAACTTGTAAGCATGGGTTGAATATATGAAAATGTGATGACATCATAGCCAAGCTATGATAATGTCGGCAAATAATGTCAAGTGCATTTTCTGCAACATGTTTCACTCTCGGTTTTTTTCTCCCCTCCTTGGAAGGGAATGATCTCATGACATATAATAGAAAACAACCTATGTGTGAAAAGAAAACAAAATTAGTGAACTTTTGTCTGGAGCCATAGAAACACGACTTAACTCATATTTTTCCAGGGATGGAATGGAAACATTCTGCATGAGGCTATACAATGTATTGTCTTCTCTGAATTTTCATTTGACAGGGATTTTAGAGGCTGTGATCTTAATTAAATCTCAACTAGCTGAAATAATGCATCTAAAGGCATGCAGTGTTGCGTAACCTTGCTCAGTTGGTAAACCATAAATCATCAGAAAGCTTATGATAGGAATGGTTGGTTTGAAATTTTTTTTTTTTTTTTTGCAGTTAAATGTACCTTAAAAAGCAAAACCCTAACCATCACTGCCTTGCATTTGCACATTGTCAGGAGCTGTCACTCGAAAGATAAACTCTTTTGTGACACTGACCAGTTCTACAACTTTTCAGCCAACCTCCATGCAATTGGAAGATACAGTGAAATTAAAATCTAGGTGAATTCAAGCAATGAAATTTCAGGTTTGTCTTGGCTAATGTGCCAGAAGTGTTGTTTGAGTTACTGTGTTGCTGAGACAGTCAGGAGAGAATGTTGTAACCCGCTTCTCAGTGTATACTTAGATTTAAGCTGACAAAAAGGAAAGCTGGAGAAATTTATTTTATTATGTGGTATAGTTGCAGATGAACATCACTAAAGAAAACCTTAAAACCACGTTCTTAGTAACTGGGCAAATACAGTGGTCAGTTTAATCCACTTCAGGTAGTTTGTTGTGATTTAGAAACAAGGGATAATGCAGCAACAGTTGACCAGAAAAGGTTAGAGTAAATGAATTCATAAATCTTGACTCGTTGTGTATTAAGATTTAAAATCTGCTTATGACGACGAGCTATAATCATTAAATAGCTTTATTAACTGCTTAGGTTGTGAATTCTATTGCTTGAAAATATAGGGTTATTTGCTTTTAGTGCCTTTTAAACAGATATTTCTAACTGCTGCAGTTTTGGGTTTATATGTATGCTTTAGTTGAAGGTGCTACCTAAATGTAAAAATTGAGAGTGCTCTCTTGTGATAGCTTGGTTTCATATGTCTTTGCAGGTGATATTTCATGTATTACATTGCTCATGAGCTGTAGGTCTCTTGAGGCAAAGGAGTGTAGTTCTATGTATACCTGTGTGGCTAATTTGGGGACAGTTTTAACTCCATAAGCTACATTTGTTGTTTAGCAAAAGGTTTGTTTTCTTGAAAGCAGCATATGTCTGGCCTCTTGTTTTAGTCGTTTCAGAGTGTGCAATACTTTTCCCCTCCCTCCTAGGTCACATTCTACATTCAGCTTTATTTTCTTTCACTTAAAAAAAGAAAACTCAGGTACTTCTTAGCTGAACAACCCTTTGCAGATTGTGGGGACTTGAATTGTCTGAGAAGGAGCTATGGGCCTCTACTTTTGGATTGTGGAAATAATCTTCTTTGAGTCCCTCTTCCACCCTGGCAGTTGTTAGAGGAGAAATTAATTTAGAATGAGAAAAACGAATACTGAGCACATGCATTGTGCCTCATTTTCAAATCCTGCTAAAAGCAACTCATCAGTGAAGATGCAGGCTAAATGTTATGGTGAGCTTTTTCGAATACCTTGGTATCATGTTTTAATTTCTAAGCTTTATCTTGCCCTTAAATCTGAAACATCAATTGTTCAAATAACTGAGAACAAGGTAAATCAACAACATCAAAAAGGTCGGCTTCTGTGATTTCTCAAGGGCTTGTTATTTTGTACTTCCCAATTCTATTTGATGTCTTGACAAAACAAGATGACACAGGGGAGAATACATTAAATTTTGATTTTTTCATCTAACCTGTTACAGTTGTGGCAGCTTAATTTCTTGTACTTTTTCCTGAAGATGGCTTTTTATACAATTACTCTAATTGTCACACCACTTCATGAGGCGGGTCTTCACGGGTTTCCCATTTGCCTTGATTTTACTAGGCATTTTTGAACATATTTTGACCTTTCACATGTAGGAAGCTTTTGGTTGGGCTTTGTCTTCATTAGAAATAAATCGGTGAATGGTGAAATTGTCAAAGAAGCAACTGATGTTTTCTCATTAGAATCTCATTTGCACCCCTTAGCTTAACTGTGATGTATAAGGTGAAAGTGTTAGAAATAGGCAGGCGTGAGAAACTGCACAATTTGAGAAACCTAAGTTGTAATTCTTTTTAAAAAGTGATTGCACCCTAAGTAAGGCCTTAGAAAAACTTGGGAGTGATCTAATTTTAGCCTACCTGTGTGTTTAAATTCAATTATAGTCCTTCCCCCTCTCAATAATATGGAAAACAACCATACATACTTAACAGTTAAACTCGCTATGAAATCTTCAGTGCTGATTAAAGCATGAAAAAGCAGAACTGTGAATTTAATTCTTTGTCTTAGAAAAACATTTTTTTGACAAAAGATAAGCACTTCTTTTCTTTTCATTTAGCAGTTACCGTTGGTTTAAAACTGTATCTAAAGTTATCTTTGCTTATTTTAATCGTGTATGTGTCTCAAATAGGATTGATACAGTTGCTGTCTTTTTCATTATTTTTGAATAATACTTCAGTTTAGGAGAACTAATTTGGCCAAGGCCTCTTCCTTTTCCCTTCAAAAGCTTTGGAGAGAATCTTTTCTGAGTTACCTTCTTGGAGTAGTTCTCCCTCCCCTCCTCCTGTTTACAGCACTTAAAATCAGTTTTTGTTGTTATTAATATAAAATGTCATCGCATGCTTGATTCGTGTGCACGGAATTGTCTTCATCCCACCTACAGGAGAAAGGTTGAAGAAGGAAAGAGGAGGCATTTTCTTGATTTAAATAATAATAGTAAGTAGTAGTTGCTAGGTTGACAAGATCAGTGCTTATTGGGTGATTATTTTCATGTGTAGCTTCCATTGTTTCCTGTATTTAACAATCGCTAATGGGAGAAGCGATTTAATTTATGTAAACTTTACATTTTTATGCAAATGAAGCTGATATTTATTAGAGCTAAAACAATTATGCAGGTACTTAGTGGAGTAACCTTGTATGCCTGGGAAATGTTAGAGGAGAGCAGTTGAGGTTCCACTAATACCTCTGTTGCAAACAAATATGCATTTATGCTACTTTTAAAATTTAAAGACAAAAGGAAAAGAAGAGCTTGGAAAGCTTTGCTAGAGATTGCTTATTAGGGTTGATAACCTGAAATAACTCCTGATTGACAGGCAAGTCTTGGCCTTACAATTTTTTGTGAACGAAAGATAGCCCTTCTTGATAGAATGTAATAAACAAAATGATAAAAAATGAAATGCTAATTGCGTTTTAAAGAGGTCTTTTTAAGAAAAATTTTAATAGATGGTTGTATTGTTACTGAGAGAACTGTTATGCTAATGACTGACTACTTAGATGATTTTGCATTAATATAATAACCATTACCTGCCTTAGTGCTTTATACAGTATTGTAGCAAAATAGCTAAGCCTAAAAGAGTTATACAAAAAGCAGAATTCCATAATGAAACAGAATTATACTTTCCACATAAATAGCATGCCTTTTTTATTTTTGAAAGACTGAAATATTATGTCAGAAATGTATTTTCTTTCCTCTATGTTAGTTACTTGCATGGTACCTGGTCCTTTTTTTTTTTTTTTTTTTTTTTTTTTATACTGTGGAGAATAGATAGAAGCCTTCTAACTTTTCTGTTTGCCAGTACATCTGTTGTGTCCATTGGTTTATTAATTATAAAAACTGTTGTTTTTCACAGGGGGCCAGAGGTGATGGTATTTCATTTTCTTTTACACAGGCCAGCTTCTATATTGGTCATAAAAAGGTTGGCATAGTTTTTTTGGTTTTTTTTTAATAGAGCCATATTCTCTGCTTAGTTTTGTTTTGACATTCTGGATCCTTCTAATTTAATTTGTTTTGCTCTTGTTATTTGATTAACCAGCTGACACTGCCTAACCTGGTCAGTTATCACCCAACCACAGCCTGAAGTCTAGAAGGGAAGTGAGTTTCCTAGGACATACATGTGGTGAATGCTCAGAGGTTAAAAATTTCTAAATTATTAACAAGCTATATGGGGGAGAAAACAGTATTTAGCATTTTTTAATCTTCTCATTTTTATTATTTGTACACATAGCAATTATGAGACGATACTGACGTGCAAAATTTACATGTGTATATACTGGGCAGTGTTTACTTGTAGTTAACTTGAGCATAATCTAAAAAGAAAGAAAAAAGATAACGTGTTATTTTCAGTATTTGTATTGTGTCTTCTCTCCTCCCACCCAATTCCTTCAATTGTCTCCTAGATTAGAAATAAGTATTGTTTCTATGAGTGTTTTTATTTGTTTGTTTGCTTTTTAGATTTTTCCCTTCCCATCATCTACCTTTGGGCATTAAAGAAAATAATAAGGCATATTATTTGAATGGTCTTCAAGCATTCAGATGATACAGAGTCATTTTGAAGAAAAAGAAAACCATGCCAGGCAGAATTTACACAGCAGTGTATGGGCTTTTAACAGCAGTTGTTAGTGCTAACGACATTTTCCCAGTTGCTGGTATTAAGGCAGCAGCAGGCCCATACTAGCAGCGTTCCGATGGCCCAGGCACAGCTGTATTTCTGCCATTCCCGCAGGTTTGTGTGCACCTGGGATCGGCCACACCCAGTTGGTATCAGTCAACAGTGTATCATGCCGTGTATTTTTTTAATTCATGATTTCCTCTTGAAACTCAACTAAGGAGTGTTAACTCTGTGTGTGTGTGTTTTAAATTCAGTTTTGTATGCTAGCATTCTTTAAATGTCTGCCAGAAGTTTAATTTGAATTTCTGATCCCTGAAGGCAGCTAGACAGAATCATTCTAGTTCTTCATAAATTGCCTTCTATGATTCATTGTTAACTCATAAAACATACTCATTTCTATACACTCAAACAGTTAAGGTAGTTACAGTATCAGGGAGATATAAGAGAGAGAGATATATAGATATATATGTCCTTATATTTAAATCATCTTTTGAGAAAGAAATCAAGAATGAGCTTGAACTCCCAGTTAAAGCATGGACCGTGTAGCACCCCAGAACATCAGGAATGAATGTTTGTATCTCAAGGAGCTTAAGGTAGATGGTAACATGGGATCTGGGGGGGGGCACGTTTCATTTTTACTGAATACTCTCAAAGAGGGGCCCATAAATATTAGAGTGCTGTAGTTAAAAACTCACATGACTGTTTTAAATACTATTGATTTAAACCACTGGCTAGATTTTATGAATCAAAGTGTAATTTCTAAGCTTTGGCCATATTTCTCAATGCTAAAGCACTCTCTCTTGTGTGCCTTTAGCCGCTTTCCAGACATTCAACAAAGGATTAAATGATAGTAGTTACAGTGATCAATAGGTTAAGACTGTTACAATCACTCTTGCCGCTAATGACCTCAGTAGTAATGGGCAATAAAGTGTGGGCTATAATAGCCTCTCGCTGGTACTGCATGCCCTTTGATTCCTAGTATTAGTAGGGACTAGCTACATGAAAAAGTTGGACGCTGGGAATTAAGGGAGTGGATATATAGGCTATAATTCTTAACTGTTTAAAGCCTTAAACTGTGCTCAGAGTTTTTTGTGTTTTTTTGGTTTGGTTTGGTTTTTTGTGTGTTTTTTTTTTTGTTTTTGCTTCTCTTTTCTATCCCACCATGGTTTCTGGTCCATTTGAATATGTTTGTTAAAACTTCCCATAGCCCCTTTTCATGACATATTGGAGCAAAAACTTTGGGGAAATCTTGGTTTTATTACATTTATAAATTAAGCCTGAGCCCACTTCGGCGGTCCAGAGCTAACTAGTATGAAAATGTAGTTTCAGATAGTAAAAGCAAAGTTAAGGCCATCAGGATATAATAGCCTACTTCTGATTATTCAGAGACCGATAAGCCCGTTTGGAGGATTACTCAGGCTTCTTGCTTCTGTTCTTCTTTTGCCTGTGCCTACTGCTTTAAACATGTTATTACTCATCAGCACCTCCTTCAAAATGTCCAAAAGGAAAAAGAAGGGGAGACTCAAGTTCATTATCCTGTTTTGTAACATACTGGCAATGAATAAATAACTGTTGAAAAGAAGATTTAAACCATTAGCTGAATGTAAGCATCTAAAAATTATCTATACAGGTATATATCAGTCCTTTTGCTGACTCTCTCATTTTTTATTGACAGTCAAAGGACAGTGTTTCCCATTTAAGAAGATATATATAATTTTATCAGAGTTTAAAAAAATCTATTTTAGGATTATATATATTTTTACATTTAAAATCAATTTCATTGAGGTATAATTTACATACTCTAAAACATACTAATTTTAAGTATATAGTTGGAAGAACTTTGACAATCGTATGCATGTGTATGACCACCACCCCAGTCCAGATATAGAGCATTTCCATCACCTAAAAGTTTACCAGTGCCCCTTTCTAGCATTTAGCATAGGATTTCTATAGCTCTTTAAAACCAGGAGATTATTCTGTGATGATTTCTATTCTAACTCTGTGAAGTTCATGTTCATCATCAGTTTAGGTTTTACACCACCCTATTCCTGTCTGTTTTCCTGTTCATCACCATCAGAAATTTGGCTCAAGAATATTTATGTTGTACATCATCCAAGAAATGCAGAGGAAAAAAGAAACCTTAAACATGGTTCTTTTGTTTGCTTAATCAACCTCCCTGTATGATGATGCAACTCTCAAGGAAAAGTAAACTTCTATTGTGATATGCTGGCTTTAGCAGCTCAAAGGATGGTGATTGGCACCCAGTACACATTTAAAAATTCAAAAAGTTTCTTCTGTATGAAGGCAAAGTAGACTAACTGGAATTAATTTGTAGATGGTTAGATGTTTTGATAATGTCTTCTTGGTGTTTGCCCTAGACTGCATGCAAGTTCACTGTTCCAATCATTGGTGATATTTCGTGCTGCAAATTATCTTTTTAAAGGGATAATTTATCCATTCATATACATCTGTCCCCTTTTGCATATAAAAATATTCAGACATGCCCATCTGTTTTAAATTACAGTGTATCTACGTCTGTACTTAAAAGGCCACTGCAATAGGAAGAATTCATGGATGACCTTCCAGAGTTGGGTTAATGAAATTTTTTCGAATGTTCTAGCTAGTGTTTTCTAAACATGCAAAACTTGCACATCAACATCCGCACACACGAAACATGCCTACAACAACAGTGGAGAACGTTCACTGTACATGAATCTGACCTTCAGGAACCATTTTTAGTTCATCAAAATTAGTGATGCTGAGAAATCGGGACATCAGTGCATAATGACTGTGAAATTAGGAATGAGAGCTCGCTATGCAAATGACAGGACAAATCATGTGAAAAGTCAAGATAAACTGCATATTAAGACATTATGTTACATAAAATTAATACTGCATTTCTGCCTTTTGCTTACTGCTCCCCTGAAAGATTTTTTAATTCTTTTATCTTCTGATCAGCTATTGTCTGCCGGATTTTTTTTTAAGTGGCACACAGGCAAAGTGCAAAACATGTTATTACCTTTTATTGTAATACATGAGATGACAGCAGATCCTTTTTAACAAAGTATATCCTTTACTGCTTCTAGCTTCTTGCTGTCACATGTTTGATTAGAAACCAAAGAAAAGTAAGATGCTTAAATATTACTGTTAGAAGACATGCAGGTTTTGTCTTTTCTTTCATTGTTTTTTCTTTCCTTATCTTTTTATTTGGGGGGGTGATTTTTCATGAAATAGTCTTCTTGCATTACGGGGACTGACAAAATGGTTCTCATGTAGTCTGCAAATTAAACACAAGTGCAGTGATTATTTTGAATAGCTAAATTACATTCTAGAAAGCTTGCAGAATTCATAGCATTGTCATTAGGTATCCGCTTGAATACAATTTGTGTAACCTTGGCCAAGACAGCCTGTCATTTTAATGTCAGTGTTTTATCTGAACAAGACATCATCCTTTCAGATACAGTGTGCAGGTTCCTTGCAAAGATGCCCGTGCAGAAACGTGTTAACAGTTGCAAATATGAAATGCTATCAAGTTCATCACTGTAGCTGTTTGTCACTGAAATGTCATGGAAAGCGGCTTTTAATGGTATTTCACATAATATGAAAGAACCGAAACGTCTGTATGGTGGGTAAATAAGAAAGGGTAAAAGGCATCATAGCAAGGGTCCATGTTTAAGTTCGGAAGGTATGTCCAAGCTTCTGTTACCCACGAGACTGAGCATTTTTACTGATTGCTCTTAAAATCACTGTCCACAGAGGAAGTAGGTCATATAAGCTCTAGCTACAAAGGTATTGGATCCCTTTCGGCTTCTTCCCTAAAACAGAATTCAAGTTTGGGTTAACTTCCTGACGCTCGTTTTGAGTGAAGACTCATTCCTAATAAGCAATTGGGAGTGTTGTATCCAGACTCCAGTTAGGGTTTATTAAGTTGTTCCTCCTTGTTCACTTGCAAGGCTGCCTGGAACCCCTGTCAGTGCTGTGAGGTTTTCTTTTATTGTTCATTATTTAAAATTCACTCCATAACAGATTAAATAGGATTGTTGCTGCATCCCCTCTGAATAAATACACAGCACGTGGGAAACTGGTCCATTCCTCAAGCAGGCTGATGGCAGCCTGCCGCTGAACCTGCGAGGCGGCATGCTTGTGATTTCCTGGCTTCCTATTTATCCTTCGTTAACGTTCTAGGTTCCCGTGTCAGTGGCTATGATGACACCGCAAGTTATCACTCCCCAGCAAATGCAGCAGATCCTTCAGCAACAAGTGCTGAGCCCTCAGCAGCTACAAGTTCTCCTCCAGCAGCAGCAGGCCCTCATGCTTCAACAGGTAATTGTCCTTCCTCTTCCTCAGCCTCCCCGAGAGCCCAGGGCCCTTCCCGCCATTCCCAGTGCCCATCTACCCGAGCAGCTCCTTTACTCGGTGAGAAATAAGCAGAGCCGGGTGGGCGGGGCAGAACGCAGACCAGTCCCCGAATAATCGATTGCTTTGGGGTTCCCGAAAGAGAGGAGCTCTGCTGCAGTGACTAGGGTTTGGGCCTAGAGAGTACCCGACAGACTGAGATTAAAGCTGTAATTGGAGTTGGTAGAAATAAGATCTTTTAGGCTTCCGTGGCTTTCCACTCTTTTATTTGGTAAGCCCAGAGTCTCCTAAACGGTGTGAATCAAAGCAAAACGAGGAGCACGTTGGGAGCAGGTTTAAATATGACAGCCCTTGAAGTCCCCATTTCAACTGAGAAGCTTTATAGGATTTTTTTTTTAACATAAAGAAGCATTTTGGAGTTGCCTCAGTTTAGGGTGCAGAGTTGATTTTACTTCTTCCATGTATGCTGATGCTGAAATGAACTTCGGGCTGTCATTGTGCCACAGGGACCTAATATTCAGACTTAATGGGCACCTGAACCGAAGAGATGAGATCCGCCACTGTGGTAGTGGGAGTTACTGGCCTGGGGTGGTGGGAACGGGGTGCAAAGGAAACCCCCCCGCATTGCTGATGTGCCTACCAAACCACACTCCACAGTGCCCATCCCCACCATTTAAAAACACACGGTAGAGATTCACCAGACTCTTTCAGCAAGGGCATTTCAGCTTTGTTGTACAAAGGTCATTGCTTGCCTTATTTTAATTAGTTTGTGTAGAAAATGGTATGTTTTTCATCAGTTCATTTTGGAGATTACTTTTCAAACAATAATGCCAAGAACAGTCGGTGTGCGCTGAATTTATTGTCGAGTTGCAAACTAAAGGTCAGGCCATTACAGATAAAAGGATGCTATTTTTCAAATCACAGTTTGTATATGGCACCAGAAGGGACTTGGATTGGTGCTACCCTATTACTTACCGTCCTCTCTTTCCTTTGTAGCAGCAGCTTCAAGAGTTTTATAAAAAACAACAGGAACAGTTGCAGCTTCAACTTTTACAACAACAACATGCTGGAAAACAGCCTAAAGAGGTACCGACAATACATATTTTACTTTCAAACCACAGATCCCAGAGGACTATCTAGTGGCTATTAAACTGTCATTCATCTTTTAAATGATTGCACAACTGAGCTGACTCTATCGGTTCTCAGCTTTCAGACCGAGAGTTATTGTCCTGTTTTCGCTCAGATTTTTCTGGGTTCCATTTGCTTGCTGCCACATATTTTATAACACCGCCACACGTGTACCTGCGTGAGGATCGGGAGAAGGGATTGTGGACGGAGCCTTCAGGGCTACTTTTGCTACCTGGTACAACCGAGGGCCAGGATGTGGCCGGGGGAATTGAAATGCTTTCAGTGAAATTTTACTTGGACGCACACTTAATTTTTTTTTTTCCAGCTCAGAGCGTTTGGGTGTGTGTTGATGGCCTTTTCCATTGGAAGAAGGTTGGATAAACAAACAAAATAGTTAGAACAAGATTAAACATCCCCATCTTTGTTTAACTTCTTCCTGCAAGTTGTACATATCGTAATTGCTAAAGGAATATACCAGATAGCATGAGTTAAAGTTAGAGAAGACTCCAGCTTGGATTATTTGTGTTTTCCTGAGGAAGAAAAAAAATATGTTACAATGTGTTACAATAGCCTCTATATGCACGATGCCTTGTAGTGTCCATAAGTAACTGCATTATGCCACACCACCTAGTTAGTTTGACAGCACTTGTCCCATAAATGGCAAGACCTTTCCAGGGAGTCACCATTTCACCTACTGTTTGGTTCTCTGTGAGTGAGGCTCGGACAGTTGTGGGAGTATCTATGTGCGTGTGTGCACTATTATGACATCTTTCTACCCATTCCAGAGCTATCTATCCAATCCAACTTGCCACCTCTTATCTTTACGGTGGACTGAAATTATTTTGTTTGAGTGTTCTCTTTGGGATGACACAGTTTATGATTCTATAAACAGCACATCATCTACTCTAACAGCTTCTTCGCCGGCCCTAAGCAGTTGAGCACATTTGTTCTTTGAAAGGAGTCTTACCAGGTGATCCTCCACGTCCCTGTCCCTCCCTCACGTAAGTGGGGATGCCAGGCCGCGCTAATTTTACACACTGGGAGTGACCCAGACCTTCTCCCTTTGCTGGCTCCTCCCTCGACACAAATTGGGAACATTTTCCATGCCCTGCCAAGTTTTCACCCTGGAGTCCCGTTTGGCAGCCCGGATGCAAACCCCTGCAGAGTAGGGGCAGTTTTGGGGTGAAGGGGAGAAGGTGTTTTAATGAAAATGCTGACACAACCTTAAGTACAGTGGCGCGCTACCGGGTGCTGCTATAATAAAAAAGGGAACAGATTAAAAAGTGTCTAAAATGTAAATCTAAAGGACTAACAGTAATTAAAATGGAAATGGCACAGGGAGGGAAGGCATGTAATTGTGAGATATCACTGTGCAGAAGGCTCTCAGCTTTGTTTTGCTGGCTGTTTTTCTAATTCAGCAGGGCTTACTCATCAGTGGCAGTTCAATGCGCGTTAATGACTCTGGGATTGCAGGCATCACTCTGGACAAAGAAATGATTATTGTGCGGTCAAAAGAAGTTCAAAGACAAGAAGGGAATTTCAGTTTTTTCCTTAGAGATCCACATTCAAGAGCATATAAATTAAGCCAAATGTTAAAAACCACAGTCTGAAAGCTGACTTCAAAGTCACAACTCTCTAATTAATGAACTGCGAGCTTCAGTTTGGACAAGTTGTGGTTTGATGCGCCCATAAATCAACATGACAGGCCTGTTTCACAGTCTCAGACAGTGCTTGTCATTGAGTCACATCAGATGTAAACACAGCAGAAAAAAGAAGGGGTATGAAGGAGGTGCAATTGATCAACAGAATTGGTAAAAACCCACTTTTGAAGCACATTATGCATGATCACAGGAAATGGTTACAGCCTCAAGAGGTTTCCCCTTCTGCTGTTGCTTTTTTGAATCAGATTTCTAACAGCCTTCAAAAGGGAGAATAAGAATTATGGAGTTTCTCCCCTGTGGCTTGCAGGCAATAACCCCCTGTTGTTATTTTGTGCTTCTTTCTTTTCAAAGGCATCAAAATTTAGTTTTTTAAAGATCTTTAACTCTATATTTGAAGACAAACAAAAAAGGGCTGCCACTGTCATTCTTATCAGTTACCAGGGATTGTGTTTTTCCTTTCTGTTGCCACTTCTTATTAACCTCTTATTTGGTCTGTTAGACATAGTTTGGAATGCACGTCTGCTTGCTGGGAGAACATGAAAGTTCAGATGAGCTCAGAGGGCAGATAAAGAAATGTGAAGGGGAAAGTTACACAGCAGAAAGAAGGATAAAAGTTACCTCTCCCAAATTGCTGTTGTCAGAAAAGGGAGCATCTCAGAGCACAAAGATGGTGGTGTCTGAGTTTGGGAAGGAAGTAGGGGCAGAAAGAGAACATTCTATGCCTGACAAGAGATTATGAGACATTGTAGTAGCATTTTTGCACCTCCAGGACACTAGGTTTGCTGTGGTCTATGCTTTGTCATGGCAAAGTGACCCCGGAGATAGGTCACCTGGAATATCCTTTGAGTAGGCAAACCCCAATGGACAGGTTTCCTTAAATTTCACTGTGTTCATGGTGCCAGTAGATCTGGCTGAGACCTGTTGTAACAGTGGTTAGAAGATCCTCATTTTCCTGAGATATGGGGCTACTTTCCTGAAATTACCATGCAGGTGGTGGTGCTTTTGTGCTCAAATCATGTAAAGTCATGTGGTAGCAATCCCATGATGTGGACTAGTGGTTATGATATTAGCAGGGTTTAGACTTGGATGTTGATGGATGGAGCAAGTATTTAATTTACTGACTCCCCCCAGGCATTAGTGGCTCATAATTTTGTATTGTCAGCCTCCCCTAACTCTTTTTTTCTCCTTTTTTGATCACCTTGCAGTGAGACACTTGATCTTTGGCCAGAAAAATGCACCTTTGCTCCTTCTTTCCCCCTAAAGTTACCTCGAGATGTTTTCCCACGAAAGCTTAGGTCCACATTGGTTTAGACCGAAGACCTTCCTTAGAAGATAGATACTCGGGGAGGAAGAAGGAAGATGTATCCCCAATACAGCTATTGAAGTGATTGCTTGTTAATATTTGACAGAGGTGGTGTGGAAAATGGATGGCAGAATTCATTTTAAATCAAGCTACAAAAAAAGGTCCCATCCTGTTCGGGTGAGGTAGGCTCAGTTGATTGTTTTAAAAGGGCCGTTTGTCCTGGGCAGTTATGACAGTTTATGTTAGGCAGTAGGGAGTAGCCGAAGAAAGGAAAACAGACCTTTGACTGCAACTCTAGGGAGGGGATCCGAAATGCGAGGTTTATCAGGGCATTTGAGCATTTTAACACTGACTACTGACCTGTTGAGGGGACTGCACGGAGACCTTTTTTGTATGCATTCAATTGTGAGAAGTAAACAAACGGACTCGTATCCTGTGTTTGGTAACTGGGTGGGGAGCTCAGTTTGGCAACCAGTGTTGCTTTTAAATTCTTTCTTTGGACAATGGGCCTTGTATACTTTTATATCCTGGCTTTTCAAACGTGGACAGCTTTCATGAGCTTTTCCTAGGGATGGCCACAGAGACAACAGAAAAGGCATCAGTCATTTTATATAAATACAAAATTTTTAAACATTTCACTTACAGTAAGACAGGAAACACCCTCCCAGCCTCCTGCCGCCCCCCCATCATATTCTACTTTAAGTAGAGCTAATTCCCTGATCTTTTATTGTGTCACTGTTTTTTTCTCTTCCTTCCCTTTTTTTAAAAAATGTCGTGAGTTAATATCTGTTGAAGAAGTGAAAAAATCATTTTGACATGAATATAACTATCATTGGGTTTTACATTAATGTGATAACTTGGGAAGGGGTGAAAACAATTGGATCATTTTATGCATGCTGTTCTTAAAATGAAAACACTGGCTTTTCATTTAAATTTATTTAAATTTTTGTTGTTAGTGGTATAGAATTTGTTTTTTGGAGTGAAACTCAATTAACTTTCTCAGTGGCATGGTAGTAAGTCTGAAATTGGTTGCTAATATGAGAATGATGGTTTTTACTGTAAAATAAACTACATGGAGACTGAAAGGAAACCACCATTTTTCTCTTTCTTTGAACTTTGCATCAGAAGGTCTTGATATACATACCATTTTATGGATGTATCAGATCAGGGTCATGTGTTGGGTTAAGTGAATGCAGTTGTTTGTAAAGTATAGTTATTAACCAGAACATGCAAGCTCTGAAAGGGCTAGATAGTCCTTTTAGTTGGAAAATTGGAAAAGTCTCCCTGATCTTTTGGATAATACTCAGAATCAGGAAAATCTGATCTTGTGTTCTCTCTCTCTCTCTCTCTCTCTCTCTCTCTCTCTCTCTCTCTCTCTCTCTCTCTGTCTCTCTGTCTCTGTCTCCCTCTCTCTCTCCCCTCTGGCTACAGTTTAGGAAGGGTTAATTTTCCTTTTATAATTGTTAGCCATAATGTGGCTAAGACCTCCACCTCGATATGATTCCTAGCAGATTAAGGATATTAGATAATTTCCTTCTATTTATTGTACTACTGCACTGTATTATCTTTCTATCACTCAGATAATTACTGAGGAAATCTACATTAATTTTTTTGGCTGGAGCAATGCCTGCTAAACACAGGAATGATGTATTGATGTTTTACACAACAAAAGTTTTCCCCCTGTCATTGTCCAATCAACAAAAAGATATTTATCATATCGTAAAGCCCCTTCTTTTCAAGAACAAAGCAGGTGGGGGAATCAGGACAAGCAACCAAACCGGGGGGTTTTTGAGACTAAAGCCAAGTTAAGGCATCTGAAGCTTAGACTGTCGTTCATATTAAACTCACAGTTGAGTACGATGTTGTTTGCTAAATTATGAATGTGTGTAATTAAAATCTAGTGGCTGTTTCTATGAAAGATTTACAATGTTATTTCATCGTTTGTCATGGCTAATTAACAATATTAGATGAAGTTTTTCTTCTTCAAAGGTCTGATTTTTTCTCATTTATTTATGTCAGAAGTGATAAACAGAGTAGTTAAAAGCTTCTGCCGGCTCAGGGAGGGAGAGAGGCAACTTGTTCTTCTACACCTCAAAGGTTCAGGGTTCAAATCCCTTCGGACTAGAGTGATACAGTGTTCTTTCTAGTGTGCATAATTAAAAATTTCAAAGTCTGAAAGTTCATATCTTGACTACAAAACTCAGGCTTTTCAAACTGTAGGGAAAGCTGGCTTGAGGGACAAAAATTTTTTTTCTTAAATGGAAGCAGGCAGTGGAAAGGTAACATACTCCCTCTCACTCCTTTTCTGAGGTGGTATGTTCTGTCCCTTTTAAAACTTGACATTGAGCCCTCCACTGAGCTCTAGTGACTATTCTTGGCATTTGACAATAACGGTGAGTTTTGAAGCACCCATACTTTTAGCCTTCCTTGGGCAGTGGCCATCTCATTTTTGTCTTCTTGATTTCTTACAGCAACAGCAGGTGGCTACCCAGCAGCTGGCGTTTCAGCAACAGCTTTTACAGATGCAGCAGTTACAGCAGCAGCACCTCCTGTCTTTGCAGCGCCAAGGCCTTCTGACAATTCAGCCCGGGCAGCCTGCCCTTCCCCTTCAACCTCTTGCTCAAGGTATGCATTGATTATACAGAAGACTCAGCTCTGTGAAGACTTTGGGCGAAGGTGGTGGACTGTCTCTCAGTATATTAACAGCTTATCATTAAGGATGTTGTTTATCTAAAACATGCAAAAAGAAACTTTAAAAAAGCTGGGCAGGATACTGATGGACCCTTATAGAAGTTGATGCCAGAAGGAAGATAAGGCGGTCTGCAGAGTTAGCAGTAGCAGAGTGATCCCAATGTCGCACATCTTTGCCCTTATTGAGCATGTTAATGGACTCTTCTAGCGTTTCCATTTGGAACCACAAAGAAATTTTCTCGAAGACTTTTATTAGTCATTTTAAGACATTTTTTATGTCACGTAACTTGTCCTATTTTAAATATTAGTAACCCTTTATAAATGGCACTTTCTAATATCTAGGGATAAATTCCAATTTATTTTTCTGTAAATGATTAAGATCAACCTCTTTCTGTTGCAAAAGCCAAGATTTTTTGTTTGGCTTCCTTTCTTTTCTTGTTTTCTTTCTTTTTGCATTTATGTCTGCTGATTTTTGAACAGATTAGTTCTACACTCATCAGAACAGGTACCATTTCCATGTCCATTTCTTTAAAAACTGAGATTCCTTGAAAGGTGACAAGATTTCCTGCCAGGTGTAGTGGCTCAAGTCTGTAATCCTAGCACTTTGGGTGGCAAAGGAGAGAGGATTGCCTGAGCTCAGGGTTCAAGAGCAGCCTGAGCAGCAGGGTGAGACACAGTAAGTCAAGAAATTAGCCGGGTGTGGTGGCGCATGCCTGTGGTTCCAGCTACTTGGAAAACTGAGGTGGAAGGATCACCTGAGCCCAGCAGGTCGAGACTGTGGTGGCCGTGAGCGTGCCACCGCACTCCAGCCTGGGTGATAGAGTGAAACCCTAATTAAAAAAAGAAAAGTAACAAGAGTTCGTGGATTTAATGATTTTTTTTTAAACCACTGACATCATATCTCAAAAGTGTTGGACGTCAGAAATAAACGGAAACTCTAGGTCTTTTTAGGACATACTCTTGGTTTAAGCAACTCTGACTTTCACATATGTAATGTGAAAGCAGATGGATTATTCAGAACTAGGAAGGAGAGAGGGGAGGGGGAGGGAAGGAGGAAGGAAGGAAAGAAGGAGAAAGTACCATGCTTGTGTTTCAAAATATAATTCCCCTATCCCATATGTGGTAGAGCAGATTTCAGTTGTCTGCTCAAGACCAGCAGTCCACTCAACTCAAGTAAATTTGAATGTCTGTGCATATGTGCCTAAAGGCTAGTAGCTAAAACCATTGATGTCTTAGATTCAATTGTCTTTGAAGAGGGTTGAAAATGTGGAACCTCCTTCATGTTGCTTAAGCCATGGTCATTTGTTCGGTACCTTTTGATAGCAAGTGAAGTTTTGATAGCAAGTGAAGTCTTCGTCTGAATCTTTTCTTTTGAGTCAGCCCCATCCAACTTCTGTCTCTTATGAGGTTTTTTTGTTTTTGTTTTCAATGTTGACATCGTGGCTTTTTTCTCCTTTAATTTTTCTCCTGTCCCCTACGCTTCTACCTTGACTGCTCAACTGCTTGATACATATTTAGCGTCTCCATTGCTGTCAAAATAGGAGATTTGGTAACTGATCAATACAAGGGAAAAAGAAAGGATATACATACCAGCTAATATACTTCTGTGCTTGCAAAGCGAATAGCATGCATTAATTACACATTGGGGTTTCTTATTGGAAACATGGCAGGCTATCTGACACACCTACTGGACTTGAGCTCCAACCTCTCATCTTTCCCACTGTTCCTATACTATTAAGTTTGCTCACTAAGGTTCATTGTTATAGTACATCAGTTAAGCTGTCCAAAAGAGGGCAATTGGGCAGTGACAAGACAAGCTCATGTGTAATGTGAAAGAAATGAATGTGGTGATGCATGAAGTGTAATCTCTACAGTAACATATCAGAGACACCGGTAGGTAATTCACTAGTCATGGCATTGATTGATAGGTTTAGCAGTGTGCTATGACTATCAGCCCCTGCAACATTAGAAAAAAGCATATTTAAAATCTGAGAGGTGCCTATACATGTGCCCAAGATGGCATCAGTATAAGTATAAATATTTCTGGAGCCAGGTGTTTGCAGTAAAGTGAAATACCTGTGTCATTTCCATCTCTCGTGAATCAAAAGGTTGGTATCGACTCCTCTACCCCCTCACCCAAAGTGGTTTGAGAATTCAGTCATGTTGGACTCAACACAATTTTTTTTTATCAGAGAAATGATGGCTTAAAACTGATGTCATTATGAGGTTTAAATCAACTTTCTGCTTGCTTGAACATGGTCACCTGGGTATGGATGTACAAGGACAAAAAAAGGTTGATCAACTCTGTTTGTCTTTGAGCCAGTGATACCTGGGGTTATAAAATTGAGTTCCATGAACAGTAATCTGTCAACTGTCCCCACAACATACATTTTTTAAACCTGTGCCTGCATTTTCTTTCATAATGAAGGGGCCAGTTGTCCTGGAAAAAGAAATGTTGCAA
Source organism: Cephalopachus bancanus (assembly GCA_027257055.1). Taxonomy (NCBI): domain Eukaryota; kingdom Metazoa; phylum Chordata; class Mammalia; order Primates; family Tarsiidae; genus Cephalopachus; species Cephalopachus bancanus. The sequence continues at coordinate 1,711,455 of JAPVLO010000214.1, read as the reverse complement.
GGCACAGGGTTATCTGTTAAAAATACTAGTAATGCTCACTTCATAATAAAATCATCAAGGTTCTTTTACATGCCTGTTCATGGTCCTTGCTCAGCTAACCTTAAACATGGATATGAATGACAAGTGTAGGAATAGAGAGTTAGTATTTTTGAAGATCTTTTTTTTCCCTAAAGGTTTTAGATTATGAAATGGAGAGATGTTATTATTGTTTTTAAGATTATTTTCCAGTCTTCTCTCTGTTTTATGTAATTAGCTTATCTGTTTTTCACCCTTGTCTTTTTAATCATCTGATCCTCCCTAGCACCAGTAATTTCAGATATAAATATTCTTTCATTATCATTCTGACCTTTTCAGTTTTAAAATGTAATCTCTAGATAGAAGAAAATTATAGGTGACGTACCTGTAAGCAGACTTGTTTAACTTGTTTCTATTATTCTACCATTTTGGAAGAAATGTATGCTTTCTGGAAGTTTGATATCCATTAAGTCTGAGTGACTAGCTTACCTTTTTATCTGTCTTAATTCTATCATAAGATCTTGATTGTCAAAAAACAGCACCCTTTGGTAGATATTAGTCATTGAACTAACAGTTTAACATCACTAACAAGGTGTCGCATTGATGGAGGAGAGTGATTTGACTGCCTTTCTGTTAAATCTGATGAGAATGTTCTTAAATGTAATTATCACATTGCAGTTTGACCCAGAAGTATTGCTGTTGTTACTTAATGAGTTACCATTTTATTTACTGTTTCTCCCTGTGGATGATGAAACTGATTTGCCAGCCCGATGGGAAAAATAAGAGAGTAACGAGTGCTTGTAGGTGTCACAAGTGGCAAATACATCTCTGTCTTTATTTGCTAGATAAACAACTTACTCTGAAAACAGCTTCAAAGTTTTGCTTTTCTTGGAGGGAAAGTGTTAACACATTTGTTAAAACCCTGTTCTTCTGGTCTTCCCACCTCCCATGCAGCTGACCCAGAAATCAATTAGTTTGAGTTGAAAAATAGGCGGCTTATTCTTTTCATGTGTTTACTCCCTAGCAAATAAAAATAGGTGTTGACTTGTGTGGTTTTATATCAATATGCTATCATCAACAGACAAGCCTATTCACTATTGTTTCAACTGAGTAAACAGTGGTCTGAGGGTCAGCCATATTCACAGGTAATTGCTGGTGTGCAGACATCAATGGCAGGCCTGCTAGCTACAAACACATCCCACCTGTCACTTCAAGAGGTGTTGGAAAATAATAGCCCAGATGCAGCAAAACCGGACACAGGACTGTGTAGTGACCTTTCCCTTTGTTTAATTTGCCTCTGAGGTTTAATTTCAGGGGACAAGTAATAATTGAATATGCCTAATAACTAAATGCTCGTTTGGGACAAAATCCATCAAAATATAATTGGCATTTGATTTTTATGAAGGGAGAGAAAACCGACTTGTCTGTCGAGGATGCCTTCTAAGAATCTCTGACCACTTAATGTATCATTGGAAGCCTCCTTTATAATATATATTAATTGCAAATACTTGAGCATTTGAACATTTTCGTGGAGAACTGTTAGGAGAGACCAACTGTTTTTGTTAACGCTCCTCTCAGAAAGGCGGGGAAGGTTATTGGTCTGCTGTGCAATAATTTACTCCTCTTTGATATGCAAACGATCCACGGTGAATATAAAAAAATCCTATCAGACTCATTTCACAGTTCTTAACCACTCGGATTCTCTGGAGTCCATCGCCTCATTAGACCAGTGCTCTCCAATGCTAGCATAATTAAAATCTTTAACAGTTTAGCAAAGTAAAGATGTTTGGCTGATCACGTTGAGATGATTATCTATCCATTGTATTCTAAATGACAAAAATAAATTAAATTTAGACCTTGGCATTTTTTATTATGTGTTTCAAATGAATATAATGCACACAGCCTTCTTTTTTAATTCAATACCTTAGGTTTGGTAAGAAACATGCCTGTTTCAACTACTGCTATATAGTCAGAAAATGGCAGCCTTTCTAGGATGGCTATGTTACAGTTGATTGAAACAATGCACTGCAATCCAGACATCCCATTCTAATGTGGAATTGCCTTATGATATATAGTGTTGACGATTTCTTTTCAGTGCTCCTTCAAAGAAAGCTGCTGTTATTTGTTGTCAGTTGCCATTCAGAATATTTCTCTAATGTGCATGTATGTACTAGCAACTGCATTGAGGGTGGGCTTTGGAAATCCTGGGCTGTGGAGACATGCCACTAGGATAAAGACTAAGAGGCCCACAGTAGTGCGATTGACATACTGATGATGATATCTCTTCTCGGGGGAAAATACAGGTTGACACTTACTCCTTAACACCCATGTCCATTCTGATCTCCTTAAAAAATGAGAACTTTTATGACTCCAAGTTTATTTTACATTTTCATTTTATTCTGCAATGGTTCATTACCATTGATCTAAGAAATGACAGTAATAATAGTGTTACTTGTATAAAAAGTTATACAGTTTTTCAGTAGACACATCCATCAATTAAGCATGTGGTACTAGAAACCAAAATTAATGAGGAAGATAGGTGTGTTAATGAAATAATCATAGTATAATCAATTTGACTGTTAAAAGTTGAAAAGCATTTCAGGAAGACGATATGAATTCATAATTTATGTCTAAAAGTGATTAATAAAAACTATATTTAATAACAAAGCTATTTGTCATCATTTAAGACTTAAGCACAAAAATTATTCATTTTGTGGTTCATGTTGTCATAATAGTATAGTTGAACAAATTTATTTAGAGTCCTTTTGGTCTAAAAATAAGATTACTTCTATCTACTGTTTTTGTATTTTTTTTTCAAAAATTGAGAAACAACACTTTGGATGGACAGAGACATACTGTTGTTGCAAAGTAACTGTGTTTTGAATCCTTTTCGTGGGCATCTTTTATGTGCGATGAGGGCACTTCTACTTGGTTGCTCAGTGGGAGGACACACTTTTTACTACAGTGCCTGCCTGAGTTGGGAGGGAAAAAAAGGCTGCACTCACCAAAAAACCCCCCTAACACTAGGCTTTGTTTACTGACTCTTTGATTTAATTACTGTTTGAAGAGGACGGAATTAGCTGTTAATTGATTTAATTATCCAATTTGTTTGTTTCAGGCATGATTCCAACAGAACTGCAGCAGCTCTGGAAAGAAGTGACAAGTGCTCATACTGCAGAAGAAACCACAGGCAACAATCACAGCAGTTTGGATCTGACCACAACATGTGTCTCCTCCTCTGCACCTTCCAAGACCTCCTTAATAATGAACCCACATGCCTCTACCAATGGACAGCTCTCAGTCCACACTCCCAAAAGGGAAAGGTAGGAATGAGTTGCCGAGATGTGTCCAAAACTGTCTTGAACACAGGGGGGATTTGGTGGCCTCGCCTCGCCATATCTCAGTGATCCCTAATTGGATCCGTGTGACTAAAATGTGCATGTAATTACTTAAGCCTGTGTTCAGTATGGTTTGGGTGTGAAGCATCTCATTATTTTCACCTTTTCAACATGGAATTATCACTTATGTAGGATCTACTCTTAGCTTAGGAACCCAGGCTGAAGTCACATAGTTTCTCATTGGATGGATTTGATTTCCAGGCTTCCAGGCCTACTCCTTCTGCCAAGTGCTCACTCCATTCAAGCTGAATGCCTTGGCTTTAAGACCTTTTCAGGGAATAGTGCGTCTGCTGTGGGCAATTTTGAATTGTGGTTTGAAGAAACACAGAATTTAACCTTACACTGCACCCGTTGAAGGCTGGGAGCCCATCCTTTTCACCATTGTGTCCCCAAAGCACATGGTCTTTTCCGTGTGGACACTGAGTGAAGGTTTGAAGGATGGAGTTGAAAGGGGGAGGTTCCGTTGTATAGACACACACAAACATACACCGTACCCTTTCCCCTGATCATGGGATAGATGGTAGCATTGTCTCAATGGCTGCATTCCTTTCGAAAGCTAAGACATTTTATTTTTGAATTGCCCTGAGCTGCACATGAATGTTAATTGAAACAGCTGAGGTTGGTTTACAGATCCGGAATATGTCACGTTAGCCTAGAAGTTCTAAGAAGATAAAGCTGTTAATTCATGCTATTGTATTTTAGCCCCCAGCTGTATTAATACTGCTGTTGAAATGCTTTTCAAAAATAGAATATATAAAACTTTTTTACAGTTTACTATTTTTAAACCATTCCCTATATATTTCATATGCAGAGAGCTTCCACGCACAGAAGAGATCTTTAAAGTAGTATGTGATAGTAAAATGCCTTTCCGTTAGGAAAAAGTAAATTCTCTATTTTGTTTTGAAATACAAATGACTCGGTGAAAAAAAATTTAAATACATATTTCGGTTACACAATTACAAATAGAATTTCATGTATTTATCAAAATATTGAGAATTAAGAAGCCTACTGTTTTATTTGGTTGTGTATCTTTATACCAGGAAAATATTATCTGAATACACATGCACATACACGTCTCACATTCAGCCATAAAAGCCATGGGTGGTTACTAGAGATGAGGATAATATATATGTTTTAACCAAAATTGGCAACTGTCCTTTCAAGATCATTTTGGAATTTCCGTGACAAACATCGAAGAGCTAAAAGATATGTTAAACATAATGGTTTACAAGAGTTTGAAGAACAGAATGTTGGACACTAAGAATCAGTTTGGAGCTATTGGGCGAAATGTGGGTTCTATTGTTTCTAGTGAGGGGAAATTGTGTATGTCTGGAAGCCAGTCTTGGCTCTTGCTTTATCATCTCTTATAATGTCTTTATTATGATTATTTTTTTCAAAATAGAAAACCTTAGGCAGCAGTAGCATTAAAGAAAAGGTTCTAGGCTATTGTCCTTTGCTGTACTTGCTTTTGATGTCGTAAGGTGGATGTGTCCATTTACCGCAGAGTGATTGAATTACATCTTTATCCATAGGCAGAGCAGGAGGCCATACACTGAAAAATGCCGACTGATGCACTTAAGGTATTTGTTGCAATCTCGTCGGCCGTTGTGGAGCCTGCAGAGATTTCCTGTGACATAGAAAACTCTTCTTGTTTAGATGCACTGTGCTCAGTTTCATTCTAAAAGGTTATATATCTGCAGTCAGGTGATAGATTAGCAAGGAGGCAAGTGGGAGAAGAATAGCTCTTTTCATGTCTTAAGGCACATTCGAAAGTAAATGGATCTAAGAGACAGTCTAATTCCAGGAGACTAAGTTTGTTTGAATTTTTTTTAATGGTCCTTATTTATCTGCACAAAAGTTGTGCTTAATCTTCATTATACTACATGCCAAAATTAGAATACAGACCAGAAAATAACTTAGATTCCAATGAGCCTTAATCTGGATGTCTACACAGGCTGAGTTTTCCAATTGTGCACGCAGAAAGGAAGCAACTGTGAAATTATATGCTACCGGTTAATCTCCCAGATCTCTCAGTTTATATTATCTGGTAGGTTCCTAAACATGACTGGATTAAAAGAAAACTCTAGTCAGCTCATTTTAACTGAGTGTAGCTAACAAGACAAATGAGCGCCTTTGGTTTAAGATAATTCAAAAGTTTTAAGCTTATAGAAATCATCATTTTAAAAAAAATCAGTGATTAGGTAGGCAGCTTTGTGTACATATTGGTTTTTCAAGTGAATATTATGTGGCAGCATCTTATTATGTGTGGTTAATTGTAAAATCACATGTGCGATATCCAGTAGAAAAAAAAAACTGTCACTAGAAAAGTATGTTCTCACTTGTACACTGAGCTGCCAGTTGTCTCAGGAGTTTTTAATCACTGACTTGGAGAAGTTTTATCCCTTACCGGTGCGTCTGTGAAATCTACGTCCTTCCAAGCTCTTCTTTGATATTGGTGGAATATTCTTTTCCCTCCATGCTCATGGAGCAGTTTCTGAAGCAAGAAAGAGCCCCTACCACACACAATAATTTAGCCTAACAGACTCGATTGTAGGTTAGCAGCTTTAAGAATTCTTGCCGAGAGGATCTGGGAGTGCTCTGTGAGAAAATGCGCTGGAAAAGGGTAGTATTGTGAGTTTTTGTTTGTTTTTAAAGTAACGAGATGGCTCATCATCTCAGCTGGGTTGCAGCCTTCCACGCCACATGGAAAACTCCTTCTTCCCACTCTTGCCCCATGCGTGTTGCTGGCTCCCATGAGCAGCCACTGCAGCAGCAGCAAGCAAGCTCTGGGGTTTGGTGAGCTGCAATCTGTTAAGGAGATAAATAATGTGCTTGGCACGACACTCCTACTCTCCTCTTTAATTTGTCTTACACAAGGAAAATTATAATTAAATCATTCAGGGTAAACCCTTGAGTGTAGAGAAGGGAAAAAAACACACTTTGGTAAAGATTGCCAATAGAAACCCACTTCCCTGTTGTGCAGGGTAGAGCCATTTATCAATATTCAGCACTGTTACGGGAGGAGCGGCCCATGTGATTTGTGAGGCGGATGCCAACGTTCAAATCAAGGCTTGTTAAGATCCTGTCCCCGTGCAATCATGGACATTCAGCATCATTAGAATTCAGTACTGGTACCATGCTTCGTGCTTTGATTTTCTCCCGACAATTTAATAATATTTATTGTGCTGATTATATATAAATTCATCGGTGCAATAAACATACCTCTGTTGTCAGTGCCCGAGAGAAGCGTGGTGGGGATCAAGTTCAATGGCAGAAGCTAAGGGGGAGCTGTGAGAGGAAGTGGGCACATTTGAGCCTCTTACTGTCATTTTATTCCAGAGGAGCAGGAGGTCTTGATTTCTTAGGCAAATGGACAAAACCCGGGCCTGGGAAATGTGAAGATGTCTTGTTTCCTTAACTTGTCTGACTGTCTCGCTTTAGGAAATTCCAAGTTTTGGTGTGGGTAAACAGAATCAACAGAATGCAAATGAAACATTTATTAAAATGCTAAATTTAGTAAAGCCCTTTGAGCTTCTTGGATCAAAGCAGCTATGTAAATACAAATAGCAATTACTACTTAAGTAATTGCCTGAATTAAAATTCTAAATATCACATTACATTATGGTGCACTAGGGAAAGGGACGAGAACTCACATTTAATCAGTTCCTTCTCTGTGCCAAGAGCTGGCTAGACTCTTACATAGAGAACGATGACTCATTTTATCCATACGACCAGTTAGGAGGCAATAGGGATCATTATACCCATTTTACAGATTCTGTAATAGAATTATAGACCTTAAATAACTGACCCAGGGTCACAGAAGTGGTTAAGGTATATCTAAGATCCAAATTCAAGTCTGGTTTTTTTTTTGGTTTATAAAATAATACCTGGAGTTTTCATTCAGCATACAAGTGAATACTAAATTATGATAAGTTAAAAGCAGTGTTCCTAAAATAAATTTTAAATTCAATTGACAGAACATTTATTAATTTAAGCTACTATGTGACGATCGCTGTGTTCGGTCTGGGCGCGGTGACTCATGCCTGTAGGCCGAGGCACAAGGTTTGCTTGAGTCCAGGAGTTCAAGACTAGCCTAGGTGACATAACAAGACCTTGTCTCTACAAAAAAAATTTTTAAATTAGCAAGGTGTAGTGGTGTGCACCTGTAGTCCTAGCTACTTGGGAAGCTGAGGCAGAAGGCTCACCTGAGTCCTAGAGGTTGAGGCTGCAGTGAGCTATGATTGTGCCACTGCACTCCAGCCTGGGTGACGTTGTGAGACCCTGACTCAAAACAAAATCACTGTGTTTAAAGAAAAATACCAGAGTTTCCTCTTTTATAGTGTATACAAGTATTTATTAGGCCTTTCTTGAAGGTGAGTAGGTGGGATTTACAAGATATAAATCAGATGCTCTGAAACAGCACATAATAAAGAACAAAACAAACCCCACAAAGGATTTGCAAACAGGCAACTACAAAACAAGTCTCCCTCCTTTAAAGTCTCCTTACTTTCCTTTCAGCCTTATAAATTTTGCATTTTCTCAATGAACACATCATATGGTCTTTATTCTATTTCAGCTGTCCTCCATAGACCAAATTAGGGATATCCCTTTTTTCTGATCCTTCCAGCTTTTTGCTTTCAGCTCAAGCACTATTAGTAGATGTTTTATAACTTGAGTATTTCTCAGATTCATAACTGTTATAAATATTTGTTCCAAGGTGTCCTTAAGCATTTGGTGAAAAAGTGTCTTTACGCTCTGAAAAGATTGAGGCTTCTGCTGTCTTTGAAGCATCATGCTGTTCTCAGAAGCAGGGGACCCACACTGGGCACTTTGCTCCGTGAGACCTAACCTGCCTTCTGCCCAGTCACGGTATTCCTTGCTTAGTTTTTTTCATCCTCACTTATTGACGTAGCCCCATGAATCCAGTTGCTTGCATTCTCTGCCCTCCACAGTTGGCAGATGCCTTCAAATAACCCCTGAAGGTTTTCGCCTGCCTAGTGTACTTTTAGACAGTTTCACTTGATACACAGTCTCTGTTTTTGATTTGTGGCCTCTTGACATAATGCCATGTATTTGACTATACAACAATAACATTTGTGTTTACCGGCCCTGTGATTTTCAAAAGGCAAGGAACTTTGAAACATGGATGTGCCTGATATTTTTTTCTTTTTTTTTAAACTAAATTCTGTGTTGACAAATAACTTTTGGTTTTCTTGGTTTACTTGCTAAAATTCTGGAAGTTTGTTTTCAAAACTGTTTTAGATACACAAGCTTTTAATCTTTGCATGCTCTTGTACTGACATTTAAGACCTGTTGAGCCAGCAATTTAAGCAGTAAACTCTAGCCGCCATTGTTCTGACTAGTTCCTCCTCACTTTAGTTATTTTGTTTAGAAATCAGATAATAATTTGTTTTGTATTTCTTTGATTTGAAGCTAGAGCAAACTAGTTATTCTAAATCTTCCTTCCCATTAAAGCATTCTGGAGAACCTGTGATCAAATTGCCCCAAATTTCTTCAAAATTGTTACTGCTATTTCTTTCCAATGTGCTCAAGGCACTTAAACGATCTCTAACAGAAGTGGGCAAATTATGGTCAGCCAGCCAAATTTGACCCACTGGTTACTTTTGTAAATAAAGTTTTATCGGGACACAGTCACACGCGTTCATTTACATATTGTCTATGGCTACTTTCACACTGTAGTGGCAAGCTTGAGTAGTTACAGCAGAAACCATATGGCCCACAGAAAGCAAAATGTTTACTGTCTGGCCATTACAGCGAAAGTTTCCTGACTCCTGACCTTAATTAACCACTAGACCCGTGTTTCTCAGATTCCCCGATGATATTCTCATGGGGTATTTGTTAAACACATAGTTTCCTAGACCTTTTTCATGAAGTCTTGGATTCGGTTAGTCCAAGATGGGGTATGGGAATTCTTGTTTGTCATACATACCCTAGAATCTTGCTACTCAAAGACTGCAGAACAGGAGCTTTGCCATGACTTGGAAACTAGTTAGAAATTCAGAGTTTCAGACTCTACCCCAGACCCACTGAATCAGGACCTGCTCTGTCACAAGATCCTCAGGGGTTTGGCATACACTTTCAAGTCTGAGAAGCAACGTGCGCTGTATGTTTAGCTCATTTGGGTTTTGACACTGTTGGAAAGGACAGAATTTTTCTCTAAAAATTTGATTAACAGCCCATACATATTAAGTCCACAAAGCTAGCGGCTTGCCATTCTTGCACAAGCCAACAGAATAAAAGTAGTCTTTCTGGAAGGACCAGATCCCACTTGCTCACTTGCTTCTTTTTCTTTTTCTTTTCTTTTTTTTTTTTTTGAGTCGGAGTCTCACTCTGTTGCCCAGACTGGAGTGCAGTGGCCGCTCCCGCCCACCGCAGCCTTGCCTGCTGGGCTCCGGCAATCCTTCCGCCTCAGCCTTCCGAGTAGCCAGAATTACAGGCACGCACTACCATGCCCGGCTGATTTTTTGATTTATTGTAGAGATGAGGTCTCGCTGCCCAGGCGGGTCTTAAACCCGCCGGCTCAGGCAATCCATTCACCTCAGCCTCCCAAAGGCGCGGGATTACAGGCTGAGCCACCGAGCCCGGCTTGCTTCTTTTTCTTAAGAGACATCAGAAGACCTTGACTTTTGAGACTCGCTTCTTGACTCCCCTTGGCTCTGTGATGATCACGGGCAAGTGGAACGACTTCTTTCAGGTTCTGCTGTCTTTCCTCTTCTCTAGGGAATCAGGACCTGACCCAGGATGGTGGTGATAATGCAGCTAATATTTTCATAACTATTACTTTTGCCAGACACGATGCAAAAAGACTTGACAGGAGATTTGATATTGTATTCATTTCCCTTTTAGTTCTCATATGTATGGGGTACTATAGCCTTTAGTGTAAGCTGGGCCTAAGAATGATTTTATCACTTGCACAGGTCACACAGCTAGTTCTTGACCATGCGGGAACTGGACTCAAGATCTCCCAGCCCTCAAGAACTTGCAATGACTGCCATGTTCTGGTGGTTTCCAGGTTAGTTACTCATCAGAACCACCTTGGCTCCAACCCAGACATTTGATTAGAATCTCCAATAGGTGATGCCCAGGGATGAAGGCCAGGCCATGCCCTCCAAGGGCTGTATCCTGGGGCCAGACCTATCTGTTCAGCCACAGTTTGGAAGAAGCCCCAAGAAATTCCCTTTGCTAGTTCTCTTGGCCCACCTCATCTTTTTGCCAGGGGGAAGTCAGGAGGCTGGAAACAGGTGATGAGCGATGGAGAATGCACAGAGCAGGCTGGGCATGTCTTGTCAGGTGTGGGGGACCGGAAAAAGAAGCGGGTGTGGCCACCTCTGAGGCCTAAAATACAGGTGCTTATTTTGTTCCAAAGCAGTCTCTTGGCAGCGTCACCTGTCCCATGTCTATCTGCAGGGGAAGTAACTTGTTTAGGGCAAAAAAAGTTCCTGCTTATGTCAAAAAGAAGCACCCTGCGGGGCGGGGGGGTGGTGATCAGCATTTTGTACCCTAAACATACTATTTGGTGTTTGGCAACCATCATGCTTTGAGGAGCTGTGATCTGTTTGTCTCGTTGCTTAAAACCAGTTGCTATGGGACCTTACAAGTAAGTGGAAGTATTATCTCGGGACAGTGTGGTATGATGCTGTGTCACCTCTTGTCATTCACACACGCAGGGTGGGCAAGAGGAGAAGAATCTTTAAAATATTCACATGCCATAAAGGAAGGGTTTATGGGGGTTTTTGACTGTTCACTTTGTGGGGTGATTAAAAGAAAAAAAACCTCAGCCATTATTCTCTAACAGCTGTTTTGCTGTACCTCAGTAAAGTGCCTTTTACCACAGCACAGCATCATTAGACTCTATAAATCTTTTTCTATTTATTGTGTTTAATGATCAATGCTTCCCAATAAAATGACATCATTGGTCTGGAGAGTCATGTTTATTTTATGTTGCTCTTCAGTTTGGTTGATTTTAATTTTTTTCTTGGGATGTTGCATAATATGAATCTCAATCCGGGCAGTCTGATGTGCCAGATTTCTCATCCCAACTAATCTTCGAACCCCCAGTTTCTTTCATGTCGCAGGGTAGACATTCTTTTCTAAAGCACCTGAAATGGGTTTTCTGGCAAATTCCTTTATTAGCACCCAGCTGTTTTGCAGGTATTTGCACTTGGTTGGAAAGGCCTGCGTCCCCCTCCTCCCAAATGTGCCTTTGCTTCTTTTTTTTTTGAGTTGTCGCCCGGACTGGAGTGCAGTGGCAGGCTCAAGGCCACCCCAGCGTTGACGTGCTGGGCTCCAGTGATCCTTCTTCCTCAGCCTTCCAAGTAGCCAGAACTACAGGCATGCACTACCATGCCCGGCTAATTTTTTTTTAATTTATTATAGAGACGATATCTCACCAAGTTGCCCGGGCTGGTCTTAGACCCACGGACTCAGGCAGTCCACTCACCTGGGCCTTCCAAAGTGCTAGGATTACAGGCTGAGCCACTGAGCCTGGCCACTTTTCCTTCTTAACATATTTTTTCTATACCCAGGGCGTGAGGGAGAGCATGTGGCAGGAGAAGAGGGAGAATCAGCCTTTTGGGAACTCAGATGGTTTTATCCATGGCACTAGGTTTTACCCTTTTATGTGGAAAAGGTTCTTGTTGAAACGCACACCTTTACTACTTGGATTAAAGAGAACCTTTTCTGTGATGGGTATTGGAAATATCCAAAGGAAGAAAAGGAAGCCAAGGACCTCCAGAAGGCATGTGGTTTAGAAAAGTCCTGGTGTCAATCTATTCGCCTATGAATGACAGCTGGAAGTCTCAAGCTCTTTAGCCAATAATAGGGCCAGATGAGGGGCGACCTTTGCTGGAGACTTAAACGGAAGTCATCTTGCTCTTTCTTAAGATTTTCAAAGATGCTTTTTTGCACTGTTACTCTATTTTATTACTACTGTTGTTACTTTTTGCTCTGCTTTTTAAAATACTGGTGTTACCCTGTAGCCCAGCTCTAAAAATCTTTCAAGGGAGCGACCACTCAGCTGACTTGCTCACTGGGGTAATGCAAATGAGCTGTTACATATGTACAGCATTCCTAAAGTTCTTTATTCCACCCCCCTTTGTAATCAGTCAAGGCCTAAGTATATTATAAACTATATTCTCCTCATTAAAACAATAGTGGAGGCTCACAAAGGGAAATTGTTAATATGTGTTCCAGCTTGTCACTTCTGCCTGTGTGAATAAAGAAGATAACCATTCCTTTGGGAAACTATTTCGGGAATTGAGCAACAGATATGCTAGCCAGAGAATTCTCTTAACTGTAATTTTCCTTTTTGTGTGTACTCAAAAATAACATCCTGATGAGCTCCTTGGAGCCACTGCACATGCAGAGCACAATTGCCACAGCCCAGGTGGCGTTAATATGGGACAATCCCCCGGGCACATGTCACCAAGAATTGTACAGCTTGTTCAGTGTCTTCGTCCATATGGCAATCCGTCCCATTCATAGAAAGGCATTGGGGCTGTGCCGGGCAGGTGCTGCGGTCAATGTAGTGTGAAGACTAGGCTTCCACTCGTAGCTGCCTCTGTTGTGCAGTTTGTTTTATTGTAGATCTGAGTTATCACATTCACACATACACACATCCTCATCACACGTACTTTCTCTGTTACAAAGAAAATGCGAGAACAGACTTATTGGGTTTTCCCCTTTATTTTTACCCCCATGCCCTCCCTTTTTCCTCTTTGGTTTTTGAAGCACGTGGTTAACTCAGCAGGTATAATTCTGGTGCATGAAACATTGGTTTATAGAAAGTCAGTTAAATACAGACCTTTCTGGGTAGTTGTTAATGTGTTAACTTAAGTACCACATGCCTATACTAGAAGTCTTCTACAAACTTGGTGGTCTTTGTGCTCTCACTCTCTCTGTCTTTTGCGTTTTCAGTTATGAAAACTATTTTTGTTGTCCAGTTAGTATTGTTGGGCTAATGTGTTTGTTTTTTAAGTCTTAAAATGAGGAAAGGGAAAATAAAATTATTATCAGTCTCAGAAATCTGAGAGTAAAAACGGTCTCTGGAGGTGTTAGAAGTACGAGAGAATCAAGAAAACAGATTTCGAGTGAGTAAGTGAAAAAAAACAATAGGGACATTTTAAAAGGCCCTGGAAAATTTACCAGAAGGTAAAGCCTTCTCCATTTATATACCCAAGTGTTGTTCTGCTTTTATGTAACTATTTGTGCTCTTGTTTGGTAAACAAACAGACCCCATAGCAACTGTAGCTGGTGATATTTATACTACCTGTAAGACTTCCCTAAACAAATAGACACACTTTTATGACCTTCAAATTCTATTTCTTTTATAGTCTTCAAGGAAATCAATCTAATGGCAGGCTGATCTCATTCTTAGTCTTCTTTCTTTTCCCTTTAAAAAATGCTTTTAGGAATATCTTTGAAGACGCTTTTGTGCATTGTGTATTGTACATCTTTGCTGTGGATGTTGAGTTTGAAGATATATTGTGGCAGAAGGAAAGAAAAATCTGAAGTGTTTGTGTAAATGATGTGATATTTGTTTTCAAAGAGGTCATTTTAGTCATCGATGGAATTCCAGATCATACTTTGAAAAAGTTAATACTCCACTGGAAATAATGACCATAGATAGACCTAAGAATCAGGCAGGCATCTATGGCTGCTACTCTACTTTCATGTCTGATATAAGTGTTAGAAATATATATATATATTTTTTGAGTTGGAGTCTCACTCCATCACCCAGCCACCAAGCTGACCAAGTTAGAAATATTGATAGAGGCCAGGCTCGATGGCTCGGCCTATAATCCCAGCACTTTGGGAGGCCGAGGCGAGTGGATTGCCTGAGACCGCGGGTTCGAGATCAGCCCAAGGCACCTTGGCGAGACCTCATCTCTACAGTAAATCAAAAATTAGCTGGGCGTAGTAGCACACACCTGTAGTTCCAGCAACTTGGAAGACTGGGGCAGAAGAATCGCCAGAGCCCTGCAGGTCGACGCTGGGGTGCCCATGAGCATGCCACTGCAGTCCAGCCTGGGCGGCAGAGTGCGACACCAACTCAAAATAAAAAAAGAAATATTGATAGAAACTTATTTCTGGTACATATGAGCCCCTATATTCAACTTATATTTTTCCATATAAGTCATCTTCATGACAAGAACAAGATGTCTCATGTTAAAGATCAGTGTGCAAGGAAAATGGCAGTTTAATTAGAAAAAAATTGACACCAAGAGCTGGAACAATACAGTGGTGTTTGAGTAAATAAGATTGTGTAGACAGACTAAAAAGAAACTCAACAAGGATAAATGGGAAGTTGCCCAGAATCCAACAGAAAATGTCTTCCTAAGTGAGACAGAAGTCACCAGGCAATAGTATCCACTCAGCAGAACTTACCAAGCTCTGTCCACAGGCCAGGTGTCATCCTAGCTCGGGGGATATAGCTATGATCTCCAGAGTCTGTATTCATGGAGACAACATTGTTGTAGAAGAACAATAGAACAAACTAATATTGGCATAAAGGAAGACAATTCAGTTCTGGAAGAAGAAGAAGCAGGAGAGGGACTGTTACTTGGTGGGGCCGAGGTTACTGTTGGGATAAGTTGGTCTGTTAAAGCCTCTCAGTAATCCTTGAACAGATGTGAAAAAGGGAAGACCCCTCTAGGCTAAAGGCACAGCAGAAGCAAAGGCCCTGATGCACAGGCAAAAGTAGAACTTGTATTGCTGCATCATGGCCCATACCTCATTTAGTGTCAAGCTGCCGTGTTGTCTTGTGGTGTTCAGTGGCATGTGGACTCCAAAGCTGGACTGTGGGATGAGGCCGCCCACTTAAGTTACTTAATCTTGGTGTGCCTCGGTTTTCCACTTCTAAGATGGGTATGATAACAGGCCTTGCCCCATAGATGTAGCTATGAGGATTAATTGAGTTAATGCATGTTTTAGCAGCCAGCACATAGTAGGTGCTCAGTAAATATTAACTATTATTGTTCATTGTTATTAAAGATACTTGTTCATTCAAACCATACTTATTGAGCATTTATTATATACAAACTCGATGGGTTCTGAGAATTAAAAGGTGACTTCACCGTAGTTCTTCCCCTTGAAGAGCTCAGGCTAATCAGAGAGACAAATATGGAAGCAGACACTTGCTTTTCTATAATTTAGTTATAGAGGTATATGCAGAATGCTATGCAATCCGTGGTTTTTAACAAAATTAAAATGAGCACTAGAGGAATATCATAGTGTATATATGTATTTTCTCCCTAAGTTCACCTCATGTGAGATTTTTTGGCACAGTGAGCTCCATGAAGGACAGGATTTCTCTCTCTTGTCGATGCCCATATCCACATCATCCAGAACAGCCAGCCTGGCATACAGTAGGCAGTAAATTACATTGCAGAGACTCAATGAAATGTTCAGAAGAAAGTGAACTAACGAGATATCAAAGGTCAAGGACCCGTTTAGAGGAGTTCTATATTTGTCACCCTGCGGCCTTACGTGATTAAGAGAATCTGCTTAGCCTTTGTCAGTACCTGTAGATTCTCCAAGTGAAGGAGAGCATTTCGATTTCTGCTAAGAGTGGGTCTTTAGCTTGCATCAGAATCACCTGGAGTCATGGCTAAAATACAGGCTGCTGGGCCCCACCCCTAGTGTTTCTGGTTCATTAGGCAAGGGCAGGACCCAAGAACTTGTAACTTTAACAAGCTCCCAGGGACTATACTTTGAGAACCACTGCCCTGCATCTTCCTAGCTGCTGTCCTCACGCTATGGCGTTCTTCTGTAGTTCAAAGCGACAGAGAAGGGATCTGGATTACTATTATTTAGGAAAACCTGAGTTTCAGTGGCAAGACTCATCATTTCAAAGAGAAAAATTCTCAAGACTTTGTCCAATATAAACTATTTTATAGAACAAAATTTTTTTTTAAATGTTGAAGTTGGCCTTTAAATCATTTAAAGTGCTCTGGTTTTGTCTTTGTAGGTTTTTTATATATGTGCTTCAATTCACTGTCTGTTCTCATTCAATTCCTTTCAGCAGCTGAGCTCCTACTGATACTTTAAGGCCCAGATCAAATATTCTAGTACTTTATGTCCAGCCATCTGTTCAGTTATCTGTCTTTCAGAGGATGAGCACTTATTAGCAATCACAGCCAATGCCAGTGATCTTCAAGCTTATGTATTTATCCCATAACTATAAAAATTTTGGATGCTTACTCCTACTAAGGGTATTTATTAATCAGTTATATATGTCAGTATAGTCTCTGAGAACTTGCTAAAGAAACAAATTCTTGGGTCCTACCCTGCCCTTCTGAATCAGAAACACTAGGGGTGAAGTCCAGCAAACCTGTCTTTTAGCCATGACTCTAGGTGATTCTGATGCAAAGACTGAGACCCACGTGAATGAAGCTTCTTGAACCACAGAGAGCTAAAAGTAATTACATAAAGTAGGGAGTAATTCTAAGAGACCATAAAAGCAAGCACCTAATGGTGTTGAGCCATTTTGTGTCTTTAAGTTACTTGTCCCTTCTTCTGCTTTCTTGTTTGGTTCTCGTACATGATTCTCTTGCTTCTGGAGTATGATGTAACTCTTGGAAGTCTTGTGCCAACTTCCGTAGAGTCCTGGGGATGGGAACGACATGAGAATTAATACTGGAACTTTGTCCTCTCTGGTTTTGGATATATTGTTGGTTCCTCTAACATATGGACAAGGTTCCGCGTAGACCTTGTGACTCACCAACGCAAACACACTTGCGCTGACTTAATGAGAATGCCTGCCTAATGGTGTTAATAACTTTTGGATTAGTGGTCCCTGTGTCTGTATTGACACAGTTGCTCACACCGCTCTTTGGAAAGCATTCTGTTTTCTTAACGAGATCCCAGTGTTAATGCTGCCAGTGGTAAACTCTTAGTTACAAACTCAGAATCGCCCTTACTAGTGTCAGAAACAAAAGCTGGACCTCTGCCTCTTCTTGTTCTTTTTCTTTATTTATTCCTTCACTCATCACTTTGCAAATACAGGCAGTCTGTGTTTGTCATCGTGCGTTCTGTGTTTGTGATTGGGTTTTGATCCAGGCACACCAACCGGCCTGCAATACTAGGCTCTAATTCTCTGCTCCGTTGTCCCACTGTGCCACATATTCCTGGCATCTGGGGATTGAGATGGCATGTTTCAGTCAGTGGAACTGGAAAGGGAGTACGGCAGATTGGTGGCCCGGTTGGTGTTGAAAGTAACTGCCAAATGTATTACCTGTCAAAGTGCTTAGCCTCAGGTTCTTACCATTCCCAAAACAGCTGATTGCTAGTCACGTATATCGCCTACATTTGCGATGCCCCTCGATCCTGAGGGGTTCTAGTCCTAAAAACATCGGACATGCTACTGTGCTGCTGGAGTCTTTGTGGGTCTTTTTCCCATAAGTCCAGAATGACCCTGAGACTCTTCCTTCCCCAGTGAAAATTCAGTTTAAAGTGTGTCTTCAGAAACTTGCCACCGACTCCGTGTCAACTTAGGAAATTAATCTAGCTGTGGGTCTCAGAGTTGTGTAATAAAAATGAGCTTCATCCTAAGGAATGAAATCTGTGAAGTTAGAGGTTGAGGGTGCTAGATATAGTCTTGTCTATTAAAACAAGTCTGCAAGTCTTTAAAAATATGCATTCTTTCTTCACGTGACATTGTGTGGACCACTACTGAGTTCATGCAAATGGTGTATGGGGATATTTTGATAGGATTCGCTCATTTTGCAGAAGAGCGGGACTTTAACTGAATATGGGCTATGCCAAGTTCATCAAAATGCAACCTACGTGGTAGACATTAGTTCCCTAAAAAAATGGAAAACTATCACTTACCTTCCTAAAAGGTAATTCATGACTCAGCTTTCCTCAAACATATTGTCCCCTTGCAAGTTCAGGGATATGAACCAGGTTTAAGGGGTACTTAAGGAAGACCTAGAGTTTGGGAATGTGAAGTTTTGAGATGCTGTTAAACCCACTGGTTCAACAGTTTACTCTGAGATATTCCCTTTCAGGCAAACAGTAGCCACTGATCAAAATCATTCAACAGATCTGTGCTATTGTAAAGTTGGTGTTTGTTAAACAGAAACAGAAAATGACCTTTTCCTTGAACTACTTTATTCAACCTTGCCTTTTTTGTTATATTTAAAAAAAAATACAGCCTTGCATATAATTCTTAAATAACTTTGAGCCAACAAGCATTTTTTTAGTGAGTTTGCGGCTGTTACTTGGTGAGGTTGCCCAGTGCTATTTCTTTTCAACCATTCATAGAGCGGTCACCCCCCGGATGTTGTTATAAGCATAGTCATTTAAAAAAAAATTTTTTTTTCTTTTTTTCCAAGTTGGAGTCTCACTCTGTCACCCAGACTGGAGTGCAGTGGCACACTCCGGCCATCGCAGCCTCGACCTGCTGGGCTCCAGCGATCCTTCCGCCTCAGCCTTCCAAGTAGCTGGAACTACAGGCGTGCGCTACCACGCCCGGCTAATTTTTGGATTTTTTTGTAGAGATGAGGTCTCGCCAAGTTGCCCAGGCGGGTCTCAAACCCGCGGGTTCAGGCAATCTACTCATCTCCACCTCCCAAAGCGCGGGATTACAGGCTGAGCCACCGAGCCCGGCCTTTTTTTTTAATTTTTAAATTTTTTTAGCATGGTCATTTTTAGATCGGATACAGAGCAGGGAACTCCCCAGCTCCTTGGTACTCAAGCTGCAGTCCGTGACTCACCAGCATTGGAAGTTTGTTGCACATTCACAGTTGCGGGCCCCACCCCAGAACCACTGAAGTAGATTAGCATCCAGAATGAAACCTGAGAAGCACTGCCCTAGGAATAGTGATGGGAAAGAAAAGTTATATGTCCTTATCTCTGATGTGCCTTCTCTTTGGCCTTGCCAACATTTTTTGAGTTAGTCTCCTGCCATTCTCAATTTTGGGCATACCTGCATATATCTATGACTGCTTTTTGTGTGTCTGTGTGTTGGAAGTCTTTCTCTGTCACCCAGACTGGAGTGCAGTGGCACAATCACTGCTCACCGCAGCCTAGAACTCTTGGGCTCAGGCAAATCGATCCTCCTGCCACAGACTCCCAAGTAGCTGAGACTACAGGTGCATGACACCACACCTAACACATTTTTTTTTTAATTTTTGTAGAGACAGGATCTTGCTATGTTGTCCAGGCTGGTCTTGAACTCCTGGGCTCAAGCAATCTGCCTCGGCCTCCCAAAGTGCTGGGATTACAGGCATCAGCCACCACACCTGAACTATTACTGCTATTTACTTAATACTTTTCTTAAAATTGACAAGTTTAAATCAGCTTCATAAAAAGTTACTGCTGAGAAATCATAATTCCAGTATTCTAATAATTTTTTTTTAATATGCACGAGCATGAATCTGTAACTATAAAAGTAAGGGTATTTGTATATTACTCAAACCCACCTAACACTCCCCAGCGGGCCATGTCCTGAGGACAACTACAGTAGGGCAACCCTGTATTTCTTTCAGGATAATTCACAATTCAAGAAAGAAGAAAAACCCCAGACATACATGGTTCCTGGCTTGTATTTCCGATATGAAGTTAGTTAAGGTAGTCCTCACATCTCGGAGTGCAATATTGAGAGCAGATAATAACAATAATCTCCATCATTGTTTAAAAGCACAAATCTGGCACTTAATAGACTAATTCACAGTCACTCCAATTGCAAGTTTTACTCATGAATATCATATCACAAGGGAATGTGAAATCCTCTAATTAAACATGATTTGAAAAGCAGCAGAAAATTGAGATGATGAGCGTTCTGGGGAAGGAGAGTCAAGGATTCCCTGCGTGAGAGAGAGAGAGAGAGAGAGAGAGAGAGAGAGAGAGAGAGAGAAGCATGTGTGTGTCTTGCTTGGTAGAGAGCCCCATCCTTATTCACTCTAGGGTAGGCCCTTTAATAGGCTTTACTCAAACACCCTTCTCTTCGTGGGAGGATTACAGAACCCACTGTCAACTTACTTTTGGAAAACTGATTAATAAACACACAGGATCCTATTTTTCTGCAGTGAGTGAGAAGCGAAAATTCAGGCAGAATGCTAGAAATGCGATGTCTAAGTTGTCTCCCAACTCTTCGGTGTGAAATAAGAAGCCCATCTGCTTCTCGAAGTGTTTTCAGTGACAGTTGAAGGCGAAAGGTCTTTTTTACAAAGCTGCCCGGAAAACGCAAGGCAGCGCTCACATTCTCCTTCTCCTGCCCCCACATCTCATCTGCTCTTCTGTAGGCAGGTATAAAAGACCTTCTCCCCCGATGGTGTGGTACAAAACATGAAGAAACTTGACCCGTTGTTTTATTTTCTGCAAGAGACTGTGATTGGACTTCCAGCTGATTTTGAGGAGATACGCAAAAGTATGAAAAACACCAAAAGAATAAAGTCTAAAATGGAAAATTTTGCTAAGTATTTAAGGAATCATCTCTTTCACAATTGTGAATCTACTTTGTCCTTCTTATGAAAGGTCATTGTGATTAAGTTTCAAGGCCAACTTGTCTAGTTTGGTATCATCTTGTGTGGCAGAGCCTATTTCCTTCAAGTTGACTTCTTATGTTTTTCACAAATATTTGATAATCAGTTTTTGAAAATTGGGTCATTTCAATTATGAAGTCTGATGATATTTTTAGATATGGTCTAATCACTACAATATTCTCAACTCCAATTCACATTCCCATCTTCAAATTTAAGAAGTCCCTACTAAGGTACTTACAAGCTCATTGCAAGTACAATATGGTAACAAAGTAGCAGGCAGGGAACTGTGATAAGAACTAAGAAGTAAAGAGTAAAAGGAAAAACGAGGATCATTTTTGTGTATGTTGTCGTTAAGGAATTAAGCGAGGAAATGAAAAAGCTTTTTTAAAAAACAATGATTTCCACTGACACTTGCCATTGTTACGATCACAGTGTAGTGAAAGACAATCTTTATTAGTGATAGTCCTAAAACTGTGTATCCAGAGAACAGCTTTCTGGAGACCTGAGGCATCTGATGTAATTTAATGTTTTGACTGGAAATAAGCTGTCTCTTACCATCCAAACAATGTCATAGGCTGTGATGGATCTGAAGAGGGAGGATTCTGTGGCTTTTGGTGCTATCGGGTAGACATAAGGTGTGCACACAGACAGAAATCGGGAGCCCTAAAGGTAGACTGTAATCAACATGGTCTTCAGAATCAGTATCCTGGGTACCTATCTTGGGGTCAGAGTTCCATAAACGTTGACTGTATTGGTCCTAAATTGTAGGAATGAAGGTGGTGACCAATAAGGGAGGAGGGTAAGCAGAACAGCCTTTAAAGTCAGAGATGGGAAAGGGGATTAGTCGTGCTTGTTGGTATATGTATGTGTAGTAGGTGGGTGTTGACTTAGAAGAGAATAGCAGCCAACTTCCTGCTCCACGGCCATCATAAGACACTTACTAGAAGGCATAGACCTCATTCACTCCTTACCAATTTCATTAAGCACCTCCTCTTTCTTCATCTTGTCGGTAACAAGATGTGCCATGTGTGCCTACTCTCTGCTCCACTTGCATATATATCCCAGATGGATGTTTGATGGAGATTTTACCACTGGGAGGAGCTCTTTTATGATTCGCCTCGGTTTTCACATGAAGGAACTGGAGGATGGGACAGTGAAATGGCCTTCAGGATTCCTAGTTACAAGCACAGCTCTAATGACAATTGAGGCTTCAGTCCCCAAGCTCCCAACCCTTCCTATATAGAAATAGAGCTGAAACTCAAGAAAAGGAAGTTACATTCCACTTACATGGTAAACAGAGAGTGTCACACAGCACATTCTGGAGACATTTTTCAGTGCATAAAGGTTCAACAGGGTCTGGGAGTCAAAGTGGCCTCTAGGCAGTTGTTCTTCAAAAAGTTCAGCTGCTAAGGTTTTATTTTAATTGGAAATCTATCTCTGCCCTCGCCCATCAAACTTCAAGACTTATAGTTTGATGTAATTTCAAAAATTGTTTTATAATTAAACTATACATTCTTTTAAAAACATGAATAGTATGTTGGGGAAAAAGAAATCCAGGAAAAGTGAAATTTTAAAAAGTTCTAACCCTTGCAGTTATGTTCAGTTGATTTTTGACGAACAGTTCATTTGGAATAGAATAGTAATATTTTCATCAAATGGTGCTGGGACAACATTGAACAATGAATGTGGATTCCGAACTCACATCATATACAAAAATTAGCACATACCATAGACTTAAATAAAATACTTAGAAACAAGCATAGGAATATGTTTTTGGATTAGGCAATGGTTTCTTAGATGTAACTCCAAAAATACAAGGAACCAAAGAAAAGCACACCATCAAAAAAGCAAAATGACAACCTACAAAATGGAGATAAATTTTGCAAAAAGACAACCCAATTTTAAAATCGGCAAATAATTTGAATAGACGTTTCTCTAAAGAATACATACAAATGACAGTAAGCACAAATGCAAATCAAAAGCACAATGAGGATCTACTTCCCAGCCATGAGGATGGCTGGAATAAAAACATATAACAACAAATTTTGACAAAGACGTGGAAAAATTGAAACCCTCAGACAATGCTGGTGAGAATGTAAGATGGTGCAGCTGCTTTGGAAAGTATTGTCTGGCAGTTCCTTAAATTATTAAACATAGAGTTACCATACAACGCAACAATTCTGCTCCTAGGTATATACCCCCCAAGATTGAAAACAGATAAACAAGTATATGTACACACATTTCACAGCAGCACTATTCACAATAGCCACAATGTGGAAACAGCCCAAATGTTCGACAGATGAATGAATAAACAAAATGTGCTGTGTACACACAATGGAATACTACTAGCCACAGAAGAGAATGAGCTACTAATAAATGGTAAATGTGAATGAATGAACCTCCAAAGCATTGTGTGAAATGAAAGAACAGGAACATATATTGTATGATACCATTTATATAAAATGAGAAATGAAGAGTGATTGCTAATGAGTACAGGTTTTTTGGGGGGGTAATAAAAATGATCTAAAATTAGATTGTAGTAACAGCTACACAACTCTGAATATATTCGAATTATATACTCTAAATTGTAAATTGTATGATATATGAAGTATAATGCAGTGAAGGTATATTCCACAGTTTTGAGTGATTGGAGACAATCAACGTAGTCTTCCATAATTTAATTCATCAAATAACAGGCTGGCAAAATAAAATGTAGTGTATAATTTTGGCATGATTTATTTTGAGGGGCTGAGGGGAAAAGGGATAGACCCTAATGGACACAGAGGTAGCCTTTTGCTACAGATAAATCAAAAATTTAGAGAGGAAGAAAACAAACAAAGGCAAATTTGGAAGAGGAAAAAATTAGGAGGAGACTTAGAAGACAGACATGAGAACATAGGTCAGTGCACAGGAAAAGCTAAGAATGTGCCTTTGGGTGAAAGGAAAATTGACATTTAAGTTGGCAGGAAATGTCTTGGATATAGTAAGGGTTTATTCATCTCCTTCAAGAATTTCTCTCCTCTTGGTTACCACAGGGGAAATTAACTTGTAGACTAATAGTGTAAGGACACTAAAGACTACAGATGGCCAACTTGAGAAGTTGACCTTAGCAGGTGAATTTATTGATTCCAGTTTCTCATTTTGGTCAAGTAGTGAATTTGGGAATATAACAGTGAAGATACCATGAGAAACTATAGCCATTTTATAAAATCTTCCAAAGGCCAAGATCAGTGGCCTACACTATATACTGAAAATATACTGCATTGGAATCATGGAATGTCAGGAATTCTTACATATTTATGTGTAATTATGCATTTTATGACTAGTTGGTTCTTTTCTAATCTGAAATGCTATCACTTTTTTTGTTAAAATTATATTTAAGTTTTATATATCAAGGATTATTCAAAGAAATTTAAATCATCTGGCTTTTCTCAAATGCAAACTATGTTTTATATATTCAGAATAAAATTAAATAATAAAAAATGTAATAACAATATTTTCTCATGTGGCTTTACATAATTCTGGTCTTTTACCTGTAAGAATTTTTTTAAAAAGACATACACTAATTGAGTGTATATCCACACAGAAATTAAATAGAACAATATATTTACTATCTGTTCATTCATAAATCAGCCTAACATTTATTGAACCCATGCTCTGTGTGAAGTACTGAGTATGCACAGAAGAATAAGTGATCTGTACCCCTAGGAATATTCAGCCTGAGAGTTAATAGTGAAAAGTACTTTCTTAAACAATTGACCCTAAATTTTTAGAAGTTTAATTTTGAAGCAAACATGTTTAAATCCCGTAAAAACCAAATGTATCTTTATTCATCACTGACCTTGGCAGCCTTTCAGAAGTTGTACTTTACACATTGGTGAGTTACCCTTGAACAGTTTATTTAAATGATTAGGCTCACGGCTTTATATCAGACGCTCAGACACTCAAATCATCCTTTTTTTCCACCGTCTTTCATCCTGTAAATGTAGCTCCAAACTAATTCAAGTTAAGAAACATTATTGTCTTCATTTTGTATTTCCCTTCTTGTCCCTTTTGGCATGACCCAAAAGGCAGCAAGAATATGAATGCTTGTTCTACTTTTTTGATGAAATAGCAAAGCTCCCATTCAGAGGTGCAGCTGATGCTGTCTGGTGGTGTCTCATACCGAGCAGCAGCAAGGCCGGAAGCGAGACCCAGCCACACGTGCAGCGGGTGTGGGCTATTCACTGTGCCACTGGCAGCAGGCGGCAGTCTGAAAATCCAGTCCCACACTGCACTTGATTTTTTTTTCTTCTCTCTATACATCCACACATGCACACACGTGTGTGTGCAAAAAATTAACAGTTGGACAGCAATCAATTCCCCCAAGGCACAAAATAAGAGCTTCAAAAGATAAAGTGATTAGGTGAAACTCAGTTTCCCTGCCACCCCGACTGCCAGTACTCCACCCCAGAGGCAACAGATGTTCCTGTTTCTTATGTATGTTTCCAGAGAGATTCTGTCAGGGCACCACTGCCAGCCTATTCTCTTTCCTTCCAAAGCCAAGAGCTTTCTTTCAGACAATTGTGTATTTAAAAGTATCCAGCTATATATTAGACGTGAAAAGCAAGTGACAACAGTATGTGTAGTAGTGGTTCCATTTTTTAAATATAATAATACATTAGAAGAGAAATGCAGAGTGTAGTGAGCCAGAATGTTAACAGAGGTCTGAGGTGGGGTCCACTTTCTTTAGTAGCCAACTCAGTGTTATATGAACATAAAAATAAGAGCATATACTCTTCATAATAAAGAATTTTTTTTTAAAGAAACTCCAATTCCCCACAGGCGAGTACGAGTTTCTTGAAACTTTTGGTATAACTGGATGCCCTTCTGAGGACCTAGTAAGTTGTCTTCTGTCCTTACTTTGAAGTCATGATAACAAGCTGAACTTAAGAAATAAATTCTTAGAGAAGATTAGCTTTTACTTGTCAAATAAGTCAACCAAAAATCAGAAGGAGGGACAGCAAACATTATGTTAAGTCATATACATTTTATTTTTAGTGTAAAATTCCTCTAGAGAACACATATTATTATTTTACTTCGTATTCTTTTCAGAACACTTGGCTTAACCCAAGAAGCACAGTAGACTAGCCATTTGTAGTTCTCAACTAGTGATTAATTTTGTATCCTAGCTAGTTCAGGCTCCTGGTTTCCAAATTGAAGGATCACACGAAATATCTGTAATGGCTAAGAGTGTACTCGGTGTGTAGCACTTCTCAAGAGCAACTTGATAGAATATTCATCGTGAATTTTAAATTTTTGTACTCATTAATCGAGTGATTTCATTTCTCTGAATATGTCTTCTGGTAGAAATCACTTATTGTATACCAGGATATTATGCCTCGTAAATTTTATTTCGAACATTATTTGCAAATATAAGCAACATGAAGGAATCTCAGTATCCAAAATAGAGGAATGGTTAGATAAATTTTGGCACATAACTAGAGTAAATGTTATTTGGTATATGATGGTATATGGACTATTCCCCATCAGTAAACAAGGTTCTTGGAGACAAGTGCATAACGAGAAATTATTTACAAAATTATGTTAAATGTTAAAGAATGATATAGTTATGTCTTAATTTGTCAAGAGTATGAGTGTGAGAGTGTGTGTATGTGTGTGTGTGTATTTGAAGGTAGTTTTTTCCTTGCTGTATTTTCCACAACAAATATATATTAGCTCTTTTAAAGTTATGAGAACATTTTAATCCTAATAAAACTGCTAAAGAAAATGATTAGTAAGGTTGGCATTGTTGTCTTTTCAGGCTACTCAATATTTTCTTTTTAAATGATTTTCTTCCCTCAGAATTTTTGAGAATTTTAGAACTATTTAAAGGATTCTTTCATTTCTAATATTGTTAGTAATGTTTTAAAATTCAGTTTTTGCATCGTATCTGTTTTATTCATTAATAAATCTGAAGATGAACGTAAATAGGTATTCTTTTCTTGGGCCCACTGGAATCTTACCCTCTTAACTGCTTACAGAATATTCTTTTATTGTTTGGCTTTCCACATCTCACTATAGCAACTTTTGTTGCCTTGTTTTATTATTTTCTTGCATAAGAAGCACCTTTCAGTATTGTCACAAGTTATTTTTCTACATTTTTTTTCTAGATCTATTTTTTATTTTAGGGCAAAATAGTTTGTCATTACTTGCATATTATATTAATTTCCAGTGAAATCATTCAAAAGCCATAGAGAGACCTAATGATCTTTGATAAGATGTAGTTTTGTGTGTATGTGTATTTACTTTTAACACTTCTTAGTTTTAAGTGTTCATAATACACTCACTGTGGATTGTGTTATAAGTCAGGGACAAGTGGCATCTGTGTACATATACTCTAAGAATGTGAATCGATAAAATATATGAATACACATCCTGATGGTAATATAAAATACAGGCCTCTTGTGTGTATGCGTGTGTGTGTGTAATCATAATTCACTGTGCTTGAAGTTCAAAGTCAGGCAGAGGCAGTCGAGTAAGTTGCAAAATAGCCCTTCCCGTGAAGGGAATGTGCTTGACTATGAAACAGAACTCTCAGTGTTAGTGCTACATTTCTAGTTGATGGAATTTAAGGTTATGGAAACAACTGCAAAAATAATTTGTCTGAAAGAAGTCTGGATGCAGAAATATAATAGAGAAAATATTTGAGAATATGGTTCATCAGCGAGTGCAACAGATACTCTAACCCAAGCACCACATGGTGCAGATCAAAGCATCCCATGACTTGGATCTGTGTGGCCAAATCATTACGTATTGATTGGAACCCCAGTGGAGGATTAACCCCTTATGCTCATGCCAAGTTTTCTCTTACTCTTAGTGTTAGTAGTTTACAGAATGTAATCTTCCTGCTACTGTTAGCCTTTTTTTTTAAACTAATCATCTGCCTGGATATCTTTGTCTTCCTAAATTATTATTCTAAATTATTTAATTGCACTATTCTTTGCTGGATAAAATTAACTAGTGGAAAATTTTACTATTATATGACAACAGTTTCTAGGGAAAGGGAAGAATAGAAAATGTATAATATTCTGGGTTGAAAACATAGCAAGAGAATCTCAAAATCAAGTGCAGATTTTATAATTTTCATTATGTAGATTAAATAAGTTCTAGCTTTTTAAGGAATCCTTCACAGTCTGAGTAGAGCGCTTTGCCTCTAACAAAAGCCTGTCAAACATTTTTCATACATAGATGTACATTTCGAACATTTGACTAAACACATTTAGGTACAATTTAACTCTTGCTTTTAACAAACAATGCAGAATTAATTAGTCAATTCCATGGGAAAGGAAAACCACAGATGTGTCTTGTCCACATTTGGCCATGTGGGCTCCTCTTGCCTTTTATATCCTCGCCTGGTGGAATGGTTCTTGGCAGCAGATTCATTCCCTTGTCTTCTCTGTGTTTTCTTTCAGTTTGTCCCACGAAGAGCACCCCCATAGCCATCCTCTCTATGGACACGGTGTGTGCAAGTGGCCAGGCTGTGAAGCAGTGTGCGAAGATTTCCAATCATTTCTAAAGTAAGGATGATTTTGTTTTGTTGTCTTCTTTTACATAGCCATCGCCTCCCACTGTTGATGCTTTTGCTCATAAAATGTCTTTTTGATGGAGACTTTCACACCACCCTTTTGAGACTTTGACTCTAAATCACAAGGGCTAACACACTGTCAGAAATAGTTACAAAATCTATTGAGGGTTGTACTATCAAGGGAAAAAGACACCCAAGGCCTGTAGTATTCTTAGTAAAAACCTGTGTTTACCCATTCTTCAGAATGACAGTGATTTAAAAAAAAATTATCTCAATATTAAGCTTGTAGTAGTTTAGTTTTCACTTTTATTCATTCCCCTACATATTAAATGAATAACATACACACTCTCAGTTTGTAAAATTGGTGTCACTTACTGGCCAATTGCTGTTTGGTGATTGAGCCCATTCTTTGTTGTTCTACAAATAACTTTATAAACATAATAAAATGGATGCTGAGGAAATACTACTAACTTGATTCTTATCTTTCTATATGGCTGTTGACTTTTGTTCAGATTCTTATCTTTATAGGGAGAATGGAGTAAGTTTAACTTCTACTGCTAAAGTATGCTAAAATATGACTAAAATTTGTGTTATCCTATTTGAGTCTATAACACTGATAACATGTCTCTGTAAGGAAATTATATATCAGTCTTCTCATAGCTGAAATGAAATGCTTCTGTGCTACATCTTAATATTTTCCTTACCTGTGTAACCTTGTCACTTACAAAAATTTAAACTAAACTGCCCTGCATTTTTGATGTCACATAAATATGTTCATGATATCATTGAATTATTGACCTGTGGATTGAATATATTACATAATAGCATATATATATATATCGCGTAATAAGTACAGCATGTGTGTAATTTTTGTACTTCTGGAAGCATGTTGGTTTGCAAATTAGGTATTGAGGACATTTTCCCTCGAGATTTTCTCTCCATTCAAGCTTCAGGGAAACAGAGGTGGACTGATTTATGTGCAGGTCTCCAGTCTTCTGTGGTCTTTATAGTGTTAGGACAATCTCTATATCTATCTTTATGGACCCGGATACAAATATTGTAATAAAGCCACCTTAGAGAGATACCTAGTGTCACCTGCAAGCAATTTTCTGGTGAATATAGTTTTTTGATTAATGAATGGAAGCTTGTGAATCTATTTCATAGATTTCCTGGTTTCAGTATGCTACTTTAAGAGCATTATGTGGTCATTGAAAATTTAAAGTGCTTAAATGTTTAGAAAAGAAATATCCAACTTTGCTTCTAATATCAGCAATCAAGAACAGCAATGCTGTGTTTTAAGTTAAGCAACAACCCTTTACAATATTTTGATTCAAATTTGTGATATTGAACTTTGTTCTCTTTATAAATCATTCATTATAGAATCTCTGTGTTTTTTGTTTGTTTTTTCCCTGATTTTTTGCCTAATTGTATTTATATAATGAGAGAAAAAGAACATGGCAGAAGCCACTTTTAAATTCTGAATTTCCTTCTGCACCAGTGCTAGATTTGATAAATATTTTGGTGCTGATTTCCCTCATCTGTAGAATGGCCGATAATCATTTGTAAATATATTATAAGTATTATTTTTATAATGTCTCTGGAACAATAAAATTGCTATCAGCATACTTCAGTGACATATATCAATTTTAGAGTCAGGAAGGGAAATCCGTTTCCCAATTATACCCATTTTAAAAATTTTGTCAATAGTCTAAATATTTCTGCCCTAATAATCATGGGTTCATTTATTATGTGAGCTGACATTTAGGTGAGATATAACTGCATATCCCCAAAAGGAGAGAGCACAATTTCAAACCACATCTACTATTAAAGACAGGAATCTAAAGGCCATTAGAACTGGGGCCTAGACTTAATTACTTTTTTTAGAAAGCCTGTTTCTCTTCTAAGGGTATTAGAGTCTGTCTCTTGTATAGAAAACCACCTATCAATTATTTATTGTGGTTTTGCACATGACACGACATGTTCTCCGTTCCTCTTTGCTCAGTGGAATTGGAATGCCCACTACCAACCTGTAACTGTTGCATGGTTATTTTCTGGAACCTTTTTTTTTTTTTTTGAGTTGGAGTCTCACTCTGTCGCCCAGACTGGAATGCAGTGGCCGCTCCCGGCCACCGCAGCCTCCACCTGCTGGGCTCCGGCGATCCTTCCGCTTCAGCCTTCCAAGTAGCTGGAACTTCAGGCGCACGCTACTGCGCCTGGCTGATTTTTTGATTTATTGTAGAGATGAGGTCTCGCCAAGTTGCCCAGGCGGGTCACGAACCCGCAGGCTCAGGCAGTCCACTCACCTCAGCCTCCCAAAGCGCTGGGATTAGAGGCTGAGCCACCGAGCCCTGCTGGAACTTATTTATTGACTGAGGTTTGTCAGAAGATTTGTGTTTGTGAGTTCTAGAAACCCAACTTAAATTGGCCTAAGTTAAAAACAAAAAGGTTGGGGGGTGATCATTGGCCCCTGTAGCTAGGAAGCCCCCATAGTACAGCCAGCTTTAAGCATGCTGGATCCAGACACTTAAACAAGGTTGTTGTAGTATTGATTGTCTTTTAGCTCTACTTTCCTGTGTTGCCTTCATTCTTGGGCTCTTTCCAAGCGGAACTGAAGAGGACAGGTTTACGTGCCACAGTTTTATCCATCCCACAGTGCATCTTTCCCTGTAGTTCCAGAGAATGCCCTGGGCAGACTGTGATTTGTCCAGATGGGGTCATGTGTTCTAGCTGTGAGCCAGTTACAAGGACATACCCAGGCTTTCATGGCTTGCCAGCTCCAGAGCACAGGGAGATGTTCACCCCACAGGAACTGCACGGGGGCTAGAGATGAGAGATTTGGTTCCAGAAAGTGAAAAATGTGTATTGTGAACCAGCAAAGGGAGAGCAAATGCTGAATAGGAAAAAAAAATCCTTTAGAACTCAAAGTTCCCTTGGCGCTTTCCTGAAAACATATTGACTGCTGTATATGACAAACTGAGGATTTGAGTTTTCTTCTACAGTGTGATTTTAACTCTTGGAAATTCAGAACTGTCTTCAGGTGTTAGGATCTTGTCTAATGCAGTGGAAAATAAGATAGTCTTCTTATAGGTTCACATCTCCCGTGTCTCTGTTAGTCAAGAGGGAAGTCACAGTGGCTTTAATGAAACCAACTTTGTTTTCCGTTGAACTGAACTGAAAGTAGCTACTGAACTTCTTGTGGTTCAAATAAAAACCACCTGGCTTCTTTGAGTGATGTCATCATGGGGTCATTGTTATCAGACAGTGATGTTTCAAGCGTTTCTTCCTAAGTTGCTGGATTGTAGATTCTGAAAGCATCTTTCCTGGACCGATTCCTCTCTTAGTAATCCCTCTCTTTTTAGATGAGATTTCTCATGGTTCAAGCAAATGAATACAAGTGATGTGTGTATTCTCCGTGGTATTCTTACTTAACACAATGTAGCATTGCTTTGACCTTGACTTAGGTGATACTTCATCAATTTTTTTCACCTGTTTTATAATACCCTGATTTTATACTCCCCTGGCAGTAGTAGTTTATCATCAAAGAACCCTGAACTGTACAATAGGCATGGTCCCCTCTAGTAAATTATTTAATCCTCAAAAGCACCTTATGGTGACAGTGTTGCAGTATTATTCCCAACATACAGTTAAAGAAACTAAGGCACAGAGAGGTTAATGGATTTACCCAAGGTTACACAGCTAATAAAAAAATGGAGCCAAGGTCCAAACCCAGGCATTCTGGCTTCAGGGTACTTGTTCTTAACTGCTGTGTTATGTTGTCTGCTTAGCGGCAGCATATTTTATTAACGATTTGCTTTCTACTTGACAGTGGATATTTAACTTTTAGAGAAAGGCAGATTAGGTAGTGAAGCCACTTACTATTAGTACGTTCTTTGGGCTAGTTATGTAGCTGCTCTGAGCCTCAGTGGAAGCATATGTGATTTGGGATGTTAATAACCACCTTTTAGGGTTGTTAGAATTTAAAACGTATATTATGTAAACTGCCTAGCCCATATTAGGCACTTTAAAAATATTAACACTTCTTATTTGCTTAATTATATTTTAAAATGATGGGTAATTTTAAATATCCAAAAAGGTCTGACTTTGTCCTAAGGAAAGGGATCGTGACTATGCAAAACATCGATATGTCAGAAGAAACTGTTATTTAATAGAATTTTAATCATAAATTGCTGGTTAAAATTCCCCCAAAGGGGGGAGGGATGGGGGGAATTTTTTCCATAAAGGGGCAGACAGTGAATATTTTCAGCTTCATAGGCCATATTGTGTCTGTCACAGTGACTGGACTCAGTTCTGCCATTAGGGCACAAAAGCAACCACAGACCGTGTATAGGGAACAAGTATGGCCGTGTCCCTTGGGCCACGGTTTGCTGACCTGTGAACTAGGGTAACATTTTTGATATCACCAACATGTTTTTCGCTGAGAAATATTTTGTGGTCTCTGGACATTGCTATCCTAGGTTATGTTAGTTTGGATTCACAGAGCCCTCAAGTTTAGTCATACTTGGGGGAATATCCATGTGTGTCATGCCCCATGATTTCATTCACCAGCCACAGTTTTTAGACTTCCTTGGGCTTGGGGTCTTCTACCTGGTTTTTAGAGTTAGACTGGGGAGAGGAAGTGACTTTGCCAGGTAACTGTTTGCTAGTCTTCTATTGCTCCAGATTAATAAGATACAACTGTTACAGAGGCCAAGATCGGTTATTCAGGATAAAAATCCCATCTGTCAATAAAGTGCCACTGTTAGCAGAGAGAGGGGTTAAGAAAAGGGAGGGGGATTCACAGGTCTAAAATGAAGCATATTTTTTTCCCCTCCTGAGGAAGAAATATCATAACTGTTGGTAAATCAAAACCAGAGATTTGACACTTTTCTGTGATCATTCTGCAGTGTTTGTTCCCAAGGTGAGGTATACCACAGGGCCCTTGATTTCAAAGATAAATACTGTACAAATAACCATCCTGTTGTCCTTCCCTCACCGCCAACGGAGGGATGCTTTATCAGAATCAGCAGATACCCTGTCTACTGTGCGCATTTATTTCCCTGTTTCTTCTGAAAACAAGTCGCAGTTTTAGTGTTGATTTTTTTTTTAATCTATCAGCCATGAGTTATCATGTGACTGTTGTATTTGTTAGAGCTAACTGATACCAGCAGGTGCTCATGCTAACTCTAATGAAATCGCCGAGCCCTGCATTGCTTGGAATCCTCTGATAACAGAAAAACAAAAACAAGCCCAGTGTTGTCCAGATAGGTGAAGCTTCTCGGCGTTCTTCCAGCATCTCACCACTTGAGTCCATTTTTTTTTCTTTTCAAACTGGGCTAAAGACACAACCTTTACCAGCAAAAACACAGATTTATAATTTTTCCCTCCCCCCTGTATTTTTTTAAAGGCTCCTATAATGCTTTGGGAAGGTGGGCAGTAGATTTGAAGGTTAAATCATGATCGCATTTCCCTGTTTCTAACTTTGAGTATAAAATCAGACACAGACTCATAGTTTCACAAATACCAGGAACTCTTATAACTGGGGAAAATATTTCCACTTCCCCTAGTTTTTCTTTAGGCAATCTTTTGTATAACATCTAGCAAAAGTATCATCTGTATTTTTGCTTAGTATTCTGCTTGAAAAGAATTTTCTTTTCTTTTGGTTATTTCTCATGGAGAAAAATGCCATGCAAAACAAAACAAAAATTCCTTCCCATGTTAGTCAGATGTATATAATTTATGGAAGCCAAAACGGTTTATATGTGCTCTAATAGAAGACACAAGGAGAAACGTTGAAGAAAGTGCCCAGAGATGGAACTTTGACCCTTTGAAAAAGGTCGAGGGCTGTAGACAGTAGAGGACATTTCTTTGGTTAATTTGCTTTTAAAATTTTTTTCTGTGAATTTTACTTTTCAAAACTGTGAAGAGTTTTATGTGAAAGAAACTACTAAGTGTGCTCTGTAATGTTTTCACAAGTGTTTTTATCATGGTAACATCTTGTTTACTTTAGTTCCCTGCCTAAAACTACTTGGAACATGTTAAGAAAACATTTCAAGAAAGCCTCGACAAAGAGGCTTTTGTTTAACAGCCACCGTGAGGCAGCGCGGATCACAAAGGTGTTAACTTTCAGCCCCTTAAGCACTTCCACATGAAATTCCAGCAACTATGTTTGTGGTTTTGGAAAAACAAAGTGTATGTTAAAGAAACCAGGTATATGCTAATACATGTCGAAGGAGGCCGGATATCATAAATTGTTTCAAACCCATTTGTGGCTCTCGGCTTGCACGCCTGAGTGTTCTGCAGTGAAATCACCTCTAGTTAGTGCAGGAGACTCGAGCCATATAGAGGGAATAGCCCTCTGTAATTGTGGGTGTATGCAAATTTCCAGCCTCACAATTTCAATCTCAAGAATATGGGGATGAAATGTTTCCCCATCAGATTCAAAGTGACAAGGCTTTGAGGATTGCAAAATGAGCCTTACATCTTTATGAATTTGACGTTTCTACTCGTCGTGTGTTTTTGAGTTGTTTTAGAAAAATAAAAATAGGGTGCTACCAAAAAAAATTTTTTTTTCTCCCATTAACATCTCTTCTTTAACCTTTCTGACATTGCTCAGGAGTTCAAGACCTCTCCTGGTACTTAAAGAGGTCAAAGTGGCCTAAATACCACAGTGCCCTCTAGTGATATGTAGAATATTAGATAGAAAAGTTTAGACAAGTTTGCCAAAGATAACAGGCCCAGTGCCACTACTTTGCTCAAAAAGAAGCAAATAACATTTGAACGCATTTTTTTTCAACAAACAGATTTTAGTTAGAAATGCAAATGAAATTTAAATTTTTCTCGTAGGCTTTGAAAACATTGGAAAAATTTTTGAATGCCTACTTATGCAATTAATTCTACATAGAAATGAATATGTACATGAGCACATCTCTGTCACTATAGATGCATTGTTGTGTGTTCTTATATTGTAAGAGCCATTAGTTAGCTCAGGTATTTCATGCGATCATTTCCGGCATGTAATTAGAAGGCATTACTTAAAAGACAGGGATCATCTTTGCTCCATACTTTTATTGACACTGTCTACCATATTATGGCCATGTCTAAATGGTAAAATTTATTATTAGCAATAGTGTCACAAAAGTCTGAGACAGCGATTTTCCTTTCAATAAAAGTAGTTAAAAACCTTTTAGAAAATCCATAATTTTGATTGCTGGTACTTCATAAATGTATAACTGGTACTTTTTAGCTGTCTCTTTAGGGAAAAATGAGTTTTATCACCTGCGGTACCTGGGTTAATGAAATTGTGTGTTGGAATTTAGCCAGGATGAAAGATGAGATCATTCCAAGACACTAATACTGGCAACAGGTCTCATAAAACGCTCTGACTCTTGAGTGAAGTATCATTCGACTTTTTTATTATTATTATTTTATCTAAATTGAGAGATTAGGTTAGTTGTCATTTTCAAAGTTTCTGTGCTAGTGAGATTCTTATTTGGCATCACATTCAAAACCCAGTGACCTAAAAACCTGTATGGAGCCAAGAGAAACAGAGAAATGTCCATCAGTGCCTAGTAGAAGAATTTCCTTGCTTCAGATTTCAACTCCAGTTCCTGTTCAGCCCTTTACAAATCACGACTCTCAGCTCAAATTTGAAATAATGCTGCCTTTTTCCCCGTGTTCCTCCTGTGTTTGATTGTTTGTGGATATTAGCTGTCCAGGAAATCCCATACTTACAGATATAAATCCAGAATGATCTTGTTTTTCCGCAGCCAGCCCAGGATGTATTAGACAGTTATGATGATTTGTTAATTTTTGTGACCTGTATTTATTTTATGTGTGCTGTATACTTCGAGGCTGGAATCAGCTGTTGAAATAGTCTCCGTCTCTCACACGCAGAAAGGAAGCACTCTACTTTTCCTTTTCTGCTTTGGATTTTCTTGCTTTATTTTTGGAAGCCTTTTTTAATCTTTT